>MU670341.1:121119-149640 GCA_026770625.1 Nicotiana glauca
TTATTAAGCAGGTATGATATCTTAAATTAAAATGCAAAAAGTAATTTGCAGGAATTAAAGACACCAGGATTTTATACTGGTTCGGATTCAATGTGAATCCTAATCTAGTCCCCTTGGGTTGCAAGGGAGTTCTCTTCTAGTAATTGAGTTTCTTTCAAGTACGAATGTGATGAATATTTCTCAGTTCTTCTAGCACTCATTTTGATACAACGCCTCACCAGTTGTGTACCATCTTTCTATCCCTGACTTGTTACACAACAGATTTAAGTAAGCTACTATGTTTGTTTGCAGTAGAATAAAGAGAGTATTTTGGTTCGATCAAAGTATATCCAGACTAGGGTTTACAAGGGAGTATTTATACTATAATGAACGGTAGAGGCTTGTCAACCCCAGGGTTTTGATTGTTGGAAAGAATTGATTCTTTCCAAGAATAAGGAGTGAGCCGTTAACTCCACTTGATCTTCTTTCCTTTGGCAGGTGATTGCAATGCGAGATATTCCTTGATTGTTGGATCTTCCAAAAATGATCGCTTCCCAGATCTTCTTTTATTCTTTCGTGATTCTTCCTTGATTATTCCAGCTCCGCTAATCCCTTATCTTCTGCCTTGATTATTCTAGTTCTATTAATCATGCTAGTACTGATTTGATTTCCCATATGTACGAAGCTAATCCTGATTTGCTGATGAATATTTATTTCTTTCCTTGTAGAACCTTGCAAGTGAATTCTTCCCTTGTTTGTCATGAACTATCTCAATAGTTCTTCTTTACTTCTTTGAGTTCCTGCACATGTATATTAATTGCAGCATTTAAACATAATCTAACAAGACTATTGACTCGCATTTTTGCCGCGCGCTTCTGCTACTTCTAACTTGAATTAAATTCTAAAATGACTTCCCTCGTTCTTCAGGTGGGCGCCTGCTACTGACTTGTAATTTGAAGTGACTCTGAAAAGAACTTGAAATTGATTCCCTTGTTCCCCAGGTGGGTGCCTGCAATCAAAACAAAAAACAAACAAAATTTTCTGCCCTAGTTTTCACTAGGAAGATTTGTGAGTTGTTAGCAAAATTGTAAATTACATATGCTATTGATGCATGATGATATTAAACTAAAGACTCGACTGGGATGTGCGTTTCCTGTGAATAAAACCAAAAAACTTTGACTAGAAAATGCATCTGCTAATAATAAAACCCGAATGACCCAAACTAGGAAGTGCGTCTCCTAGGGGTGAAACTTGAACGAACCAAAACTAGGAAGTGCGTCTGCTAGGGGTAAAACTTGAATAACTCAAACTAGGAAGTGCGTCTCCTAGGGGTGAAACTCAAATGAACCAAAACTAGGAAGTGCGTCTCCTAGGGGGGTAAAATCTCAATTTAGGAAATGTGTCTACTAGGGGTAAAATTTCAACGATTCAAGCTAGGAAGTGCATCTCCTAGCGACGAACTTAAATGAACCAAAACTAGGAAGTGCGTCTCCTAAGGGTGAAACTTAATTTAGGAAGTGCGTCTCCCAAAATAAAAATATAACCTGAACGACCCAGACAAGGAAGTGTGTCTCCCAGGGGTGAAATTTCAATGACTCAATCTAGGAAGTGCGTCGTCTAGGAATAAACTTAAATGACCCAAAACTAGGAAGTGCATCTCCTAGGGGTAAAATCTCAATTTAGGAAGTGTGTCTCCTAAAACAAAACCTGAAAGACCTATACTAGGAAGTGCGTCTCCTAAGGTGAAACTTCAATGATTCAAACTAGGAAGTGCGTCTCCTAGGAATAAACTTAAATGAATCAAAACTAAGAAGTGCGTCTCCTAGGGGTGAACTCTCAATTTAGGAAGTGTGTCTCCTAAAACAAAACCTGAAAGACCCCGATTATGAAGTGTGTCTCCTAGGGGCGAAAATATCAATGAGTCAAGCTAGGAAGTGCATCTCCTAGGAATACACTTAAATGACCCAAAACTAGGAAGTACGTCTCATATGGGCGAAACTCAATTTAGGAAGTGCATCTCCTAAAAAAAATATGACCTGAAAGACCCAGACTAGGAAGTGCGTCTCCTAGGGGTAAAACTCAATTTAGGAAGTGCGTCTCCTAAAATAAAATATAACCTGAAAGACCAAGACTAGGAAGTGCGTCTCCTAAGGGTGATGTGTGATCTTCTCAATAGCCTTTGCATAAGCAGAATTTGAGCATTACTCCTGAAAAATTCAAGCTTTGATATGAACATAGCCTTCATCCCTATTTAAGACAAAGAAAACTTGTGAGTTTAAAACATGGTGGTTAGTCTGTGTCCTTGACCTTAAAGGCGGTTGCTTCTGCACTTGCCAAGATAACTTTGATTTCAACTTGGAAGACCTTGCATGTTATCGATTACCCATTTTCTTTCAACCCTTATCACAGAAAGCACCTTTGCTCCATTCGATCCCAATATTCTCTATCTGTTGTATTTTGCTCATGAATTGACATTTGCTGAGCTCTTGCATTTCACATAATTCCCAAACCATATTGACTGTTACCAACTCAGTGCGCACACCACTTTTCTATGACTTATGCCACTTTTATGTGCTAGCTGAATTCGTTTTGTGCAATTGGAAAGCTGGTAGTAGATTTTGAAGTCATTTCCTTACTTGTTCTGACAAAAACAGAATCATGAAGGGACACAAACAAAACAAGAGGAACAAAATAAGGGACAATGGAAAGAGATAATACCTAACAAGGAAATTACAAAGTAGAAACTTATCAGATATGGATAGCAACTCTAATGACCATGACATGCACCTTTGGATTAAGTGGCCTAATCTCTCAAGCAAGTCTAATATTCAACTCTTGTTGTACCTCTTCGTTGTGAAACTGCGTTTCGGCACTTCGATTGTCCCATCTAATCGACAATCCTCAGTCGACTTGTAGTGTCCTGAAGGGTTTTCATCATCAAGCCTCTCTCATTTTGCTTCTTTTCTTAACTCACCATCGCCTTACGGTGTCCTTGAGGGTTTTCACCAATAAGACTCTCTCATTTTACCATTTTCTCTCTTTGTGCTGAGAACAAGGTATTACCCATGATATAGGAAGATCATACGTTTACCACACACTTGATTTGGCATCCTCAAAGATTGGTCAGAAGCTCTTTCTTTGGACCATAAAGTAGGCTTTTGGATAGGGTTAAAAAGAAAGGGTGGCATGAAGGATCAAAATAATTTAAGATGAAAAGGGTTCAAAATTACAACTTTTTGAATCAGGTCTTTTGGCAAAAATTAAAACTTCTGCCCCGGTTTCTAGAGTCTAGAATTTCTAAGAAAATTTGCCCCACTCTCGACTTCGGGGGATTGTGAAATATTTTATTTTGTGTGACCGAACCCTAAGGTTGCCTACGTATCTTGTGGTGACAAGAATCAGGTCGAACGTAGTTCAAACACAAAGTGGACTATTTTGTTGTTTTCTTTTCCTTTTCTTTCTTTCCCTTTTTTTCTTTCTTTTTTCTTTTTTTTTTCTCTTTTTTTTTACTTTCTTTTTCTCATCTTTCTCTTTTTCTTTTTCTTTTCTAGTTCCCAACTCTACTTCTGATTCCAAAAGATGGATATGGAACAAAAAATTAGGGCTCAAAAAGGGGTAACAAAGGATAAAAGTGTTTGAGTAGAAGAATAAAATGCCTTCGTCATACAAACGTAAAAATGCCAAGTACAAACATGCAATTGAAGATAAGCAAACAAATCACACATAGTATCTATTGATGGAATCAACACAAACAAAAAGTGCCAATGGGCAATACCTTTATCCCAATGAATGACCCTTGCCAGTTCGAAGCAGACTTGACTCAATCCTATCTTGATGTGGAAAAATGCATTTCAGCACTGATCGATTTACCTCAAACTGCTTGAGAGACATTTCCTTGTGGTATGCTCTTATCAACCTCTTGATTTCCCAAACTTATGCCTCAGTTTCACTTAGTTCAAACTTCAAGTCATCTCAAAATGCGTGAATCTCTACTTGTTTCCTCAAATACCTCTTTTAGCATGTTCAAAACTGTGTCATTGCTTCATGATTAAATTAACTTTCAAAACTAGGCTGAGAATTATGTGTGCATGTCATGTCACTAGAATCAAGATAAATAGGACTATAAAAAGAAAAATTGACCTAAACAAAAACTAACTAGAACTGCAGAAAACAAGAGATTGCATTAGACAGATGGTGAACAAGGTGTGAACAAAACAAGCAAAATAGACATGGGTTACAACCCTGGAACAATCCTAGATAACACTAGGTGAATTACTAAAACTAAACTAACTAGGCAAAATAAGAAGAAGAAAGGTTTGAGACACAAGACAATGTCTGGAATACAACCCCGAAATAACCCGGACAACAAAAATGTCACGACCCCAATCCCTGTCGTGATGGCGCTCAACACATTGCTAGGCAAGCCTGACCATCTATTAACCTTAACCCATTCATTATAAAGTTCATTACCAGCTAACGCAGTTTAAAAGCCAATTTAACATTTTAAAAGTCTGAAACAATAAGTTAAATATGTGGAAATCAAAGACAGTACTAATACATAGCCCACCAATCAGGTGTCACAAGTCAAGAGCCTCAATCACAAGTCTGAACAACCTAATATAGAAATGTCTAGAAATGGGGAAAATAATGATATAGAAGGAGGAATCGGGTCTGCGGACGCCATGCAGCTACCTCGATGTCTCCGGTAAAAGGTGATCAGCGGGGGAACTCACACTCAGCCTCTGGAACACCTGGATCTGCACGCAAGGTAAAGGGATTAATGTGAGTACTCCGACCCAGTGAGTAATAAATATAAATAATGAGTGAAAGCATGAAAACATGTAAAGGCACAAAGCAATTCTACATCAAAGCAGTAAAAATCACTTAAGCAGTAAATCAACGAATGAGTCGAATGAAATCTCTTCAAATTAGGTATAACAGGTAATTTGATAGGTAATAACAAGTAGAAGTCCGCCGCTCGGGCTCACTCTCTGCACTTAGCACTCATTCTCAGCACTCGGCCCATATAACTCTCATACTAATAGAAATCAGAATAACTGTTGTGGCGTGCAACCCGATCCGTACATCGCTGCGGCGTGCAGCCCATTCCATATAGATAGTCGACTGCGCTCATTGGGGGTGTGCAGACTTCGGAGGGGCTCCTACAACCCAAGCGCTATATCGCCACGGCGCGCAGTTCGATCCACATAAGTATTGATGCGGCGTGCAGCCTGATCCATATCATATACAATATCCTCACGTTGGATTCTCAACCCCTCTCAGTCATTTTATTCACAGCCTCTCAGGCACAATAATATAAGGTAGGTATCTCCGCCCACATATCTCTCTCACCTAGAATTAACATTGATAAAACCGGTTCACATTGCTTAAAAAAATAGAAACATGACTGAGGATATGATTTTTAACAAATAAAGTGAGAAACATCATTCAAAATGCCCCTAAGGTTTCTACAGGTCGACACAAGGACCCAAACATGGAAGCTAGCCCAAATCATAAAGATAACAAATAAGTCTCAGTCAAATAAGTAGTAATTCCATCAATCGGGACGGACCAAGTCAAAAATCCCCAACGGTGCTCTACCCCACGCTCGTTATCCGGCGTGCAAGTCACCTCAATATAGCACTACGATGTGCAAATCCGGGACTTCAAACCCTCAGGACATCATTTAACATCATTACTCACCTCGAACCGGCTAAAGCTCTAGCTCACTATGCCCTTGCCTCTCAAATTGGCCTCCTCACACATCGAATTTGACCAAAACCACAACGAATACGTCACAATAGGCTAAGAGAACAAAACCCAAGCGAAAACAATCAAAAATATTGAAAATTCCGAAATTAGCAAAACCCGAGCCCCGGGCCCACTTCTTGAAACTCAAAAATTTTCACATCAATGGGTTCTTTATCTCTGCACGAGTCTATTCATATAAAGAACACCAATATTGGAGTGCAAATGACCCCTCAAATCCCATTTTAAAATCTAAAAATCCCAAGCCCTAGTTCTTCCATTTTTGGCTAAATTTCCATGAATTTCTAGGTTGATTCCACAATAAAATCACATTATTCATTCATAAAACTTACCTCCAATCAAATACTCTTCAAATCCCTCTTCAATTTCTCCCAAAGAGCTCTCAAAATGTTCAACAATGGAGGAAAAATGACTTAGGCTCGCGGATGAAATATTTTTAAACCTTCTGCATAGCTTCTGGAACCCCTTCTACGCGAACGCGAGGGCCTTCCCGCGTTCACGATGCACAATTACCTCGTTGCCCAACATTACCCTTCGCGAACGCGTCTGAAGACCCACAAACATGAAGCTTTAACCTCATAAACCTACGCGAATGCGACATGACTCCCGCGAACGCGAAGAGTATTGGCTCTGGGACCTTCACGCGCCAAACACTACTACGCGAACGCGACAAATGAAATGCGAATGCGAAGCACAACCAAAAAAACCTTCCGCGAACGTGAGAGACCGAACAAGAACGTGAAGCAAAAATATCAGGGACCCCAATTTCCTCCTTCACGAAAGCAACCCCAGGCTCGCGAACGCGAAGGCCAAAATAGGCCTGCACCTGCTGCTGCATTTTCTGCATTTAGTTCCAAGTTCAAAACTTACTGATACACATCCGAAATCACCCCGAGGCCGCCGGGACCTCAACCAAAAATGCCAAAACATCCTAAAACATCATTCAAACTTGTTCCAATCCTCAAAACTTCTCAAACAACACCAAAACCATCAATTCACATCGAATTCTAGCCTAAGTTCTTGTAAAACATTCGAAACACGCATTTGATCAAAAACCCAACCAGAACACCTCTGAATGACCTGAAATTTTGCATACATGTCACAAATCACATAATGAATCTACAAAAACTAACGGAATTCAATTACAACCCTCAGATCAAAATCTCACCTATTAACCGGAAATCACCAAAATACTAACTTCGCCTATTTAACCCTAATTCTATACCGGACCTCCAAAATCACTTCCGATCACACTCCTAAGTCACAAATCATATTGCGAAGCTAACGGAACCATCGAAACCCATATCCAAGCCATCTAACTCATAAGTCAATGTCTAGTTGACTTTTCCAACTTAAGCATTCCTAAAAGAGACTAAGTGCATCATTTCTTACCAAATTCACTCTGAACTCAACCTAATCAACTCAACCACATAAAACATGGATAACGAAGCATAAAGAAGCAGAAATGGGGGAGACGGGGCAGTAACTCAAGACACGACTGGCCAGGTCATCACAAGAAATGACAACAATATAAACCACCAAAACTCCTCCGTAGCTAGCCAAGAGAGGAGTGTCTTTCTAATCACCAAGCTCGACATCTTAGCCACTGAGTTCCACATTAATATTACTATAACCTTCACAAATCTCCATCACGTTGACCTTAGCAAATAACTTTTAGGTCCCTTCTGCCAACTCGTTCTTAAGATCAACCTCTGGAACCGAGACTGATAGCACTAAAAAGTTTGCAGTAGGTGACCCCCCAAGGGATTTAGAGGACTTCTCATATTCCTTTTCCACAGAAATCATGCCCACCACATGCATCTCATTATGTACAGGCAATGGAATTTGGCTAGTATTTGTTGCATTTGGATTTTGCACGGTAATGTCACCTGGATCAATAAGCTTCTTGACTGCTCTTTCAGATGCCAACACTTTTCTATGTCGTGTCTCGGGGCATTAGAGAAATATGCGCACCTTTGAGAAAAATATAAATTCTTTGGAAAGTGTTTCGGCATTTTTATCTGAATCGGCTTTAACATGTCCAATTCCCTCAGCCTTTGGAACAGGCTGGCATATGATAGTACAATAGGAGTGAATGACTTTCCTCTTTGCTGTTGCCTTCTCATTTTGTACTCTACCCTTGGTTGGAACCTCTTCCGGGTAGGGGGTCGAAATGCCTGCAGAGGTTGGTAAGACATTTTTGGAGGCGGTGCAAGCCGTTGCGGGTTTTATAGGTGAGGAGCATGTGGCGGTGCATTGTGGGTAGAGTCCTGGGGAGGTGAGGTATGACTTTGGGGATTTTGTGGAGGAAAGTAGCATTAGGGAGGATTATTTGGAGTGTGAGGATATTTATGGGGTCGGTATTGAGGCTGAAAGCATTTAGCTGGAATGTTCCATGGATTCTATTATTTGCTGGACTCGACAACATCTTTTCTATCCATCGGAGGACTGATACCAGCAACTTGTTCGTTCCATCTGAACCAAAAATCCCTAAAACTTACCTTAGGTATCATTCCTTGGGCATCGGGAACTTTGAAAACAGTCTCGCTAGAGGATCGAGGAAGAGTAGATGGTGGAGCAGCTACAAAATAGGAGCAGATATCGGAGTAGGGTATGAGGTTGTTTTGGCTGGTGGAGCATGGAAAATTTGGGAGGAAGTGGGTAATTGTGATAAGGGGTAAAGCCCGGTGCATGTTGATGGGAAAGGTCAACGGTAGTGGGAACCTGGGCTTGTGATAGTGGTGTGATAGTTGCAGGGTTTTCAGTATAGTTAGTGGGGAATGAAGGTGGAGGGTGCCCCTTAATCTAGGCCTGGTACCTTTCCGCTATCTGATGCTTCAACCTTCGGACCTACTCTTTCAGTTCCCACTTCGACTCCATAAACTCCCTCGACGGGTCAACAACTCCTGTGTCTAAGTCTTTGTCAGCCATGGCTTCCTTGTTTTTTGACCTTGTGTTGTATGGGCAAATCACCAAAGTGCCACAAACTAACCACCATCTGTTATGATAATAATGAAAGTAACAAAGAGGTGCAAAACAAAGCCAACATGTTAGCGTGATGACATTTAACAGATAGAAATATCACATTGCGTGCAATCCCCCTAGAAAAAATTAACGGTTCTAGAATGGCTTCGAGGGTACGAAGGTCATATGGCATCATACCAATTTCACTCTCCCTGGCCCATTTCCTTCTTCCCTTTCCCTTCTAACACCGTTTGGTTTGCTAATTTTCCTTTCTCTCTTTTTCTTTTAATTGCCACTTTTTTCTTTCCTCTCATTTCTCACATCCACAATTTCATCTCTTTTTTTCTTTTTTCTTTTTTCAAAAAAATAATTCGATCGAACCCTATGTAGGTTGCCTACGTATCATACCCCTCATGATTCAGATCAAGCGTAGTTCTGGAAAAAGTATGGACAAATAAAATAAAAATAAAAATCTTTTTGGATTTTCATTTATAACTTTTTTTGTTTTTTCAAATACAAAATAGGAGGTACGATAATGAGAGACTCGACAATCTTAACTAGAATGACAGGCTCGATTCTACTGTACAAAACTCGAAAGCAAAAATAATATAAAATAGACTCAAAAATAAAAAGTTTACTCAAACAACTCCCAAATGTAATGGTCCCGGGGTATCTGTCGTACTTGAGCTCTGGTAAATGAATCCATACCTGAATGGGAAAAATAAGACGAAACAGATTAAATGACCCGAGACACTATGTGAGACCACACCTCCTATTGGACACATGCAAAACATGATTAGGCTATTTTTGAAAACTAACCTACGTGGCCAAGAGTGGCTATAAGTGCAAAATCAACAAGGGTGAATACTAGGATATGAAAATATCTTACTAATGCTTATATGGATTCAACTCTCAATAATTATGGCCCAAAATCAATTTGTAGAAATGACCCATTTTGCAAAAACGACCGATATGGCACGAAGTGGCTAAAGATACAAACTCAAAAAGGATGGACCTTAAAGTAATATGACACCTAGTTGTGGACTCAAGATCCTAAGACACGGGTTATTGAACCACTTTTTAGAAAATGACTACATTTTGCAACAATGGACGATATGGCCAAAAGTGGCTAGACATGCAAGATTTGGCTAAGACCCCGCGAAGCCAAGAACCTAAGACTCAATAGGAAGATTGGACCCTATGTGGGTTGCCTATGTATCACGTCTCGAAAGACGAGAATCGGGTTCGCGTAATTCGGGAAGACTAGATATGGGATAGAATTAAAAAATGCATCTAATTTGAAAAAACTATATTTTTGTCTTTTGAAAAAAAATGATGGAAAATCTAAAATCATTTTGAATTTTCTTTTTCTCCTTTATTTTAATTTTTGGAAAATGATGGAAAACGTAAAATCTTTTTGGATTTTCTTTTTCTCCTGTTTTGAATTTTTGGAAAATAATGGAAAAGTGAACCATCTTTTTGGATTTTCTTTTTCATTTTTTTTTTATTTCTAAAAAATGATAGGAAATTGCAAAGTCTTTTGGATTTTTAATTTTCATTTGTTTATTTTTGGAAAACTATGAAAGAAAAATGCGAGTGGGCCCTACTTGCTTCATTCTTCACCCTTATTTCCCAAGTATCGGTCCGCCAAATGGCCTTTTTACCCTCAAAGATGCAACATGTATCACATTGGGATGATTAAATGTCTTTTTGGGCCACGACCCATTTTGACAAAATTTGGATAGGCTTCCTATAAAAGGACACGGTACCTGGGACCGAGCCTTGCTAGGTGTACATGGCATGATGCAAATAAAAATGACCTAAAGGCTGACCTAAGTTTGGCTTCACTAAGAAGGCAATTCGGGGGAGCATATGGTCGATGGTGCCTGCTCAAGCTTTCCACCCACTCCATACGTCCGACGGACCCCCCTCCCAAATTTAGGGTGACTCAATAAAGAGTTCGTGTACGCGATGCGTACTCCGAGACTTGTTGCAGAAAAAAGACCCATGATTATGCAAATGATGATAGTTTATAAAGCAGTAACACATTAAGAAAAACGATAAATAAATAACCAACAAAACAAGGAAATAAGACAAACAAAGCAAATAAAGAAGACAAACACCTCAACTCAATATCCTAAAAGCCAAAAAGATCAAGTACGAGCTCGAACCTGCAATTCCCCAGCACAGTCGCCAGAGATGTCACACCCCTTTTTTTACAAACCTAACTAACCCCTCTTAAATTAATAAAAAGATTTAGCAAATATTGAAAAGGTTTTTCAATTAGAACGTGACAAAATTGTGTTTAAAAGGAAATAACTCAGAGTCGCCACCTGACATTTGATTTCGGTGTGTCAGGTCACCATTTCTCTAAAAATAATTTTTCCTTTCCAAAACACTTGTGACTCCAAAACTAAGTCTGCACCATAGATTTGGGTAAAGGGGTTCATTTGACTCGGGGAGAAGGTGTTAGGCACTCCCCAAGTTCTGTAACTAATATGGTTGCACACTTGATCTAATCGACTTTTAGAATATTCGAATTGAGGAAAAACAAGCACAAAAAAATAAACACCCAAAAAGGCTCGAGGTCGTCCCCACCTAATAAAAGAATAATCAAACAAAATGAAATAAGTCCTCCCAGCCTATAGTACGCCTCCATTGATGATGCCATGGTCTTCATTTACATTTACATCGGGGCATTCCCTAGTTTAAAATATATACAGATCCTTCGGGGCATTCTCGAATGAATTTAACTACAATAACGACCTCTCGCTCCAAAACTAATAAAATTCTATGTGTTGCCTATCCAAGTATTCAGCCTAGACATGCTCCTAGCGATTAAAGCAATAAAATTAGCCAAACAAAACATTCATTTTTGGAGTTCAACCTCTTTAATTTAAGCCTGACAACCTCATGAACTAATTCATTCCAAACTTCTGTCTCTTAATGATTAATTGAAATAAGCAACTAAACTAACCATTAAATTCATCACAAATGGATGCTAACCAAATGACAAGAACAAATAGAGCATTAAACATCAAGAATTCATTGAAACAGAACCATGGAAAGCTGACTTTTCGCAAAACAGAACAATAACAAAATGTGACGACCCGACCTGTCGTCTCATGAGTTACCGCCCTGTTTTCACTGATTTATGCTTCTTCATGTTTCATTATCAGTATTTGGTGTGTTAGATTTGATTTGGATTGGTTCTGGTAGAAAATGAGACACTTAGTCTCTTCAAGGAAGGCTTATTTTGGAAAAGTGAACCGGATGTTGACTATTGAGTTAGAGGGTTCGGATGCGATTTTCGGTGATTCGTTTAGCTTCGGAGGATGATTTGTGACTTAGGAGCGTGATCGGAATTGATTTTGGAGGTCTGGTGTAAAATTAGGCTTGAATTGGCAAAGTTAGAATTTTGGCGAATTCTGGTTGATGGGTGAGATTTTGATTCGAGAGTCGGAATGGAATTACGAGAATTGCTGTAGCTTCGTTAGGTGATTTTGGATATGTTTGCAAAATTTTAGGTCATTCGAACGTCGTTTGGTTGGGTTTCTGATCGAGTGCGTGTTTCGGAAGAATTTGAAGAACTTAGGATTTGATTTGATGTAATTTGATGGTTTTAGTGTTAATCGTGGTGTTTTGATGATTGGAACAAGTTTGGATGATGTTTTACGATATGTTGATATTTTTGGTTGAGGTCTCGGGAGCCTCGGGGTGATTTCGGATGGCTATCGGGAAGTTTGGAGTTGTAAAAATGCAGCAGAAAATTGCGGAGTATTTCTGTTCTAAGTGATCGCACAAGGTGTCATGCGATCGCATAGAAGGTTTTGAGGGGATGTGGGATTGTTCAATGTGATCGTGTTGTTGAGGGTTGCGATCGCACAGTGATAGATTTTGATGAAATGCGATCGCATGGTGTCTGTTGCGTTCACATGGGGGTATTTTTTAGGGCTGGAAATTTTGTGCTATGCGATCGCAGAGGTTGAGATGCGATCGCATAGGGTTAGCTATAGTGACCTAGGCATAATGTTTTATAACATTTCATCCGCGATTTTGGGTCTCATTTACTCCATTGTTGATTTTTTTGGGAGCTTTTTGAAGGAAATTGAAGAGGGATTCAAGGAGAATCGATTGGAGGTAAGATTTTTGAACTTAAAACACGATTATATTGTGAAAATGGTCTAGAAATTTATGGAAATTAAGCCTAAAATTGATGAACTAGGGCTTGAGAATTTGAAATTTATTTGGGCATTTGATAGGCCATTTGAGCTCAGATTTGAGAGTTCTTGGTATGTATGAACTCATGGCGAGATAAGGAATTCAGTGATGTTAATTTCCTGATTTTTCGAGAAATGGGCCCAAGGCTCGGGTTTTGATAATTTCGAGATTTTTGATATTTTTCATTTGTTTTCTATTGGGTATTGTTCCCTTAGCATATTGTGATGTATTTGCTCTGATTTAGGTTAGATTCGACGCGCGTGGAGGCCGATTTGAGGGGCCAAAGCGTCGAGAGCTAGAGAATTCAGTGGTTCGAGGTGAGTAATGATTGTAAATGATATCTTGAGGGTTTGAAACCCCGGATTGCACATCGTAGTGCTATATTGAGGTGACTTGCACGCCGGATAGTGGGAGTGGGGTAGAGCACCACTGGGGATTGTGACTTGGTCCGTCCTGGTTGATTAATTTACCGCGCATTTGACTGGAATTCATTTGTTATTACTGTTGTTTGGGCTGATTGTCGTATTTGGGCTTTGTGCCAATTATTTGAACCCTTTGGGGATTATTTTTATTGTTTCCTCACTATTCTGACTCATTACTTGAACTTAGTCGTATTGTTTCTCCATTATTTTTCAACTCAGCCACTTTTACTCAGATTTGAGTCTTAAATGATATTTTAAATGATAAGTTGGGCTGAGGACTACTGTTTTACTAATGCCTGAGGGGCTCGTGATGATATTCTGACTAAGTGTGGCCGAGGGCCAGATGTGAGGATACACTGAGGGATGTGAGGCCGAGGGCCTGGATGTGAGGATTATATATGGATCGGACTGCACACTGCAGTAGTATATTATATGGATCGGACTGCATACCGCAGTAGTATATTATATGGATCGGACTGCACGCTACAGTATATATATATATTGGATCAGACTGCATGCCGCAGTGATATAGCGCTTGGACTGTAGTAGCCCCTCCGGAGTCTGCACCCCCACAGTGAGCACGGGTACCCATATATATCAGGCTACACGCCGCAGCGAGCTATGGATCGGGCTGCATGCCGCAGCGATATGTGGATCGAGTTGCACGCCGCAACGGTTACTTTGTGATACTGTTCTGAGAGTGGTTTGAGAGAGAGAGCCCGAGGGGCTGAGAGTGTTGTTGAGAGTGAGCCCGAAGAGCTGGTTCAGTTTGAGATATTGCCCGAGGGGCGAACTTTTACGTGCACATCTTGCATACTTCTTTGCCTTTTACCTGTTATACTGTGGTATTTGTGCCCGAGGGGCGGATTTTCTGTGCTAATTAGCACTAACTATTTTTAAACCGTTTTCGTAATTACGGAAAATACCATTTTCAAAAGAAATTTGAACTGAGCCAAGGCATTTCTAAAGATTTCACCGATTTCACTATTTTCTCAGAAATTGTACCCGGCTTCTATAATTTATGTTGGATGCTTTATGTGATTTCTTGCTGCTCAGTTATTATTTACCTTTATTACTCACTCAGTTGGAGTACTCACTTTACTCCCTGCACCTCGCGTGCAGTTGCAGGTATTTATTCACCCGACAGCGGGTATTGGCTGCGTGGAGGCAGAGTTGTAGAGGTGTTAGCGAGGTGACTGCCAGCGTTCGCAGCACCACAGTCCTTTTATGTTATTCATTATTATTGTTCAATGTATTTCTATACTTTAAAGTGGGAATTTCATTCTTATAGATGCTCGTGACTTGTGACACCTCGGTCGGGCTGTGTTAGGATAGTTCCCTAATTTATCACTTTTCTTCCGCACTTATGATAATTTTATTAATGTTTTATACTTATTCATGCTAAGTAATTATTAAAAAGGTATTGGTGTTCTGTTGGTTGGCCTTATCTTCACGAGAGGCGCCGTCTTCGTGACAAGTTGGTATTAGAGCCTAGGTTACTAGGTCTCACGAGTCATGAGCAGGTTTAGTAGAGTCTCGCGGATCGGTACAGAGACATCCGTATTTATCCTCGAGAGGCTGCAGAAACTTTAGGAAAAACTTCACCTTCTTGAATTCTTATCGTGCGTTCTTGATTTGCTTGAAAAGTAGCTCTTGAAATTCCCTCCATGCGTTTGTATGCGTAGATGAGCGCTCAGTATCAGATGTGCCTTGATGGCTTGTGATTTCCCGAACAACGGGCGAGATGTAATCTCCGTGAGTTTGATGTTGGGCTCGTCTGGAGGACTTGAGGTCGGATCCTTGCTTATGGCTTGAGTACCGAGGTGCTGATTGTGTGAGCAAGTGTTTTGAACTTATATGTTCGGTATTGTCCCTATTAGCTGGAATGGCGGCTTGATATCCATGTGATGAGTATCTTGGTACTGCGAGATGTATCTATATGACTTGGTAGTGACGAAGAAGTCTGCTGGATAGTATGTGAACTGTTAAGTGTTTGTTTCCTATTATGATTGATGTGTAGCCGAGTATGGGCGCGAGAAGAATATTTTCGTGTCCCTTAGTTGTGGAGTGAAGTGTGCTACATGTGGCGGTATGAGTTCAGACTCATGAAGACTAAATGATTGTGTAATGTGTATGACGGTGGAAAGTATGCTGAAATACTAAATTGAGGCAAAGCATGTGGGTTATCCCCTGCGGATTGTTCTTAAGTGGTATGACCCTTATGTGTATGTTAGAAGATCTCGTCTGTAATTGAAGGGTACGTATTGTAATTTAAAAATTCGGGTCGCTCAAGAGGATTACAGTACTAGATGATCTGTGTTTTCACAAACTTGTACATGATTTGAGTTTAATCCCACTATGGCATTGTGGCATCATTAGAGTAAAAGTGTTATGCGTCATTGAGTGTGTCTTGATGTATGGCTTCGATCCAAGTTGGGGAGTTTGCTATTAATTAGCTAATTGTACGGTCATGTGCTATGTAGGCTTCAGTTGGAGCGTGCGGGTGAATCAGCTTTGACTAGAGTAAAGGAAAAGGTTATATTAGCTATATTATGTTCCATAGGGTATGAGAATCACGGAATGTCTAGAGTTTTTGATGGTAAAGAATGCTCGTTGCATAGAGCAGGAATTTGCTTGGTTGTATTGGGATGAGGATCTCATTTTGCGGTATCGGAGTGCCAATAAGGAACGAGTGGTTCTGTTCGTTAAGTCAGGTAATTTGCAGTTTGAATAAGAGTGAATGACTTTCGAAAATGGTTCCAATGTGTTCAAGAGTCCACATGGAACAATCGGGTATGTTAAAGTTGCATGTGTTGTTAGAAACTGTATTTTCATCGGAAAGGTCAAGACTTGTGGTATTTTGTGCTAATTATGGGATTCCATGTATCAGTATCTGGAAAGTAAAGGTAACAAATTTAGATTCGCATGAAGTTCTTCAGAGTAAAGTATTCTGGAATGTGGTATTTCTAGGATCTTTTGATAGAGTATTCAGTGGCTTATGGGTCTTAGACAGTGTGGTCTTATTCTTGGGTCTCGTGTAGTGAGCCTGGGTTGAGGTACTATGGTGCTACAGCAAGAGGGAATATCAAGTTGATGATGAATCAGGAGGGAAATTAGATAGATGGAATAGCTTGATAGTAGAGTGAATCAGTATGGTAAGGATATGATTAATTCTTTATATGTGTTCGAGTAAATGAGCCCTTACATATATTGTACAGCAAAGCTTTTTAATTCTAACAACTTGCTTAGCTTGGTTTGGATAGAAGGATTCAGTCCTGATAGTTTAGATTGTATAAATAGAATTAGGAGAGAATTCTTGTTGGGTTTTAGCGTGGTTTGGAGATGTGTATATCTTCTATGGGCATGCGAAGCATGGAATGTGTAACGATTTTTCTTCTAGATAGGATCAAGGGAAGTGCGTGGCTAGTTGAGTGAGTAGATTTCTGTGGCTCGGAAGGGAGGTAAAAGTTTTCATGGTATTCCTGGATGGTGTGGTATATGCGATATGTTGTAGAGGACCGAGACTGGCGTATGTTGGTTTACAGTTCAGTTCTGAAAGGAAGTTCATAAGACTCCTAGGCAATGGGTAGCCTCAGACAATCAAGAACATGGTACTGCTAAATGGAAGTGATTTGATGAGAGTATTTGTTTCGTAAAGGGGTAATGTGACTTAACTGATGATACTTCGGTAGTATTGCGGCGCTTTCTTGTTAGATCAACTGCTGATATCTGAGTTTGTGTGATGGCACCGGGGAATTTTAGAATATCTTTCGGGAAATGATTGGGTACTTGAGGTGTGATATGTAATCATACGGTGGAATTCGGGACCAGGTATGGTGATTCGTGTGCTATATGGAATTGGAGACTGGGAGTTCTCAAGTACAGACTATATGGCGGCTGTGGATCGTATGTATCATCATCGTTTAGCGGCTATTGGGATTTGGAGGCCCGAGTGGAACTTTCTGTGCTTGGTATGTTAGATTTTGGATATGATGTTGGAGTGTGCACTTGCTGTCTCAGTGTTGGGTTATTCTAGACTATTGCGTTATGGGCTATGCCAGAAAATGCCACGGGATGAGTGGCGAGGTTCATCGGATTGTGTTCTAGCAGAGTGGTTTGTATTCCAAAGACCAGCGGATGGCTGGGAAGGACTGTGTTTATTAATTGGGCCTTCGTGATGGATGTCAGTGTAGAGGTTTCTACCATTGGTTGAGTTCCGGTGTTGAGGGACTTTTCGGATGCATTTCTTATGGCCGGGCATGTCGCCGGGAGAGGTTGTGGATTTTTATATTTATTTGGTGCCGGGCACCGTATTGTACGACTCCGGCAGGAGTTGTAGTAGTGGAAGGAGCAACTTCAGGCTCCTTGGTAATGAGTTTGTTGGCAGGCCAACGTGGCTACGTATTCAGCTTGAGTTGTTTTTCGGTGTTGTGAGATGTTATGATTTGTTGGTTATGGGCACAGGTGGTGCGGTTCTATTGGGGATTCATAATGAAAGTCGAGCGGTAAAAGTAATTGGGTGCTGCTCGGTAAATAAAGTGTTGGTTATGACCTATCGGGTTGCATGTCGTATGTTACCTATTTCACCGTGGGTGTAATGAATTGCTTGTGTTCCAGACATCAAATTGTGTGTGGCTGTATATTTTGAGCATATTGAATTGAGGTGTTTCATGTGTAACCGTGTTGGGATAGGATCGCACATTGTAGTAAGGCTACGTGGAGATATGACCTTTCGGGGTAGGTTCAGGTATTCTATTTCTATGATATGAGACGGGGTATCAGCTTTGTGTGGTGATGGTACTGATGAGCTTGAGGTACAACTCTTTCGTTTGAGTCTTTTTCATAGTTTGAGTATATTAAGATCATTTATTATTGGTGCGCGTATTATGCAAGTTGTGACTTAGGCCTGTATTGAGGTGTCATATCACCAGAGTGGTGTGTTGGATTCGAGTTGATCGTTGGTGTATTAATGAATACGAACATATTTGATTTCAGCTTGTTGGAAGGGTAATGTCGAGGTTCAGATCGGAATCTGCAGTGGTATTAGTCAAAAGGGAAGTGGCTTCATGAATTGTTGGTCTGAGAAAGGGTTATGGTTTATTGCATGTTTCATTTATCGTTGGCAGTATATGAAAGTGTTGGAATAAGACCTCAGTTGATAAGAGGTTTTCTACTGGTATTCAGGTGTTGTGGGCAACTGATATGGATAGAAATTATCATTTCGAGTATTTGGGTTATGTAGTATATCATTTGATTGCACCTGAGGTTGCAGGTATGGGTTATTACAGCTGGTTCGGGCTTATTCTGAGTATAGATATGGGGTTCTGACCTTGTGTGTGATTTCGGAAAATGCAATGTGGTTCTATGGTTTATGGACTAGATGGATTGTGAAATTTCAGCTATGTTGTGTTATCGGACCTACACGAGATAGGGTGACATGGGATAACCCCCAGGTATATGCTTCGTAAGGTCATTCAGCTACTGGTAGGCTTCTAGGACAACTCTGGGTACGCTCGAGGACGAGCGTTTGTTTAAGTTGGGGAGGATTTGACGACCCGACCCATCGTCTCAGGAGTTGTCGCCCCATTTTCCCCGATTTATGCTTTTTCATGTTTCATTATCAGTATTTGGTGTGTTCGAGTTGATTTAGATTGGTTCTGGTAGAAAATGAGACACTTAGTCTCTTTAAGGAAGGCTTATTTTGGAAAAGTCAACCGGATGTTGACTATTGAGTTAGAGGGTTCGAATGCGATTTTAGGTGAATTGGTTAGCTTCGGGGGATGATTTGTGACTTAGGAGCGTGATCAGAATTGATTTTGGAGGTACGGTGTAGAATTAGGCTTGAATTGGCGAAGTTAGTATTTTGGCGAATTCCAGTTGATGGGTGAGATTTTGATCCGAGAGTCGGAATGGAATTCCGAGAATTTCTGTAGCTTCGTTAGGTGATTTTGGATGTGTGCGCAAAATTTCAGGTCATTCGGACGTCGTTTGGTTTGGTTTTTGATCGTGTGCGTGTTTCAGAAGAATTTGAAAAACTTAGGATTTGATTTGATATAATTTGATGGTTTTAGTGTTAATCGTGGTGTTTTGATGATTGGAACAAGTTTGGATGATGTTTTAACATATGTTGATGTTTTTGGTTGAGGTCCCGGTGGCCTCGGGGTGATTTCGGATGGCTATCGGGAAGTTTGGAGTTGTAAAAATGCAGCAGAAAATTGCAGAGTATTTTTGTTCTATGCGATCACATAGGGTGTCATGCGATCGCATAGAAGGTTTTAAGGGGATGTGGGATTGTTCAATTCAATCGTGTTGCCGAATGAAATGCGATTGCATGGTGTTTGTTGGAAATTTTGTGCTATGCGATCGCAGAGGTTGAGATGCGATCGCATAGGGTTAGGTACAGTGATCTGGCCTGAATGTTTTATAACATTTCATCCGCGATTTTGGGGCTCATTTACTCCATTGTTGATCTTTTTGGGAGCTTTTTGAAGGAAATTGAAGAGGGATTCAAGGAGAATCAATTGGAGGTAAGATTTTTGAACTTAAAACACGATTATATTGTGAAATTGTTCTAGAAATTTATGAAAATTAAGCCTAAAATTGATGAACTGCTTGAGAATTTGAAATTTGATTTGGGCATTTGATAGGCCATTTGAGCTCGGATTTGAGAGTTCTTGGTAAGTATGAACTCGTAGAGAGATAAGGAATCCGATGATATTAATTTCCTGATTTTTCGAGAAGTGGGCTCGGGGATCGGGTTGTGCTAATTTTGATATTTTTGATATTTTTCGTTTGTTTTCGATTGGGTATTGTTCCCTTAGCATATTGTGATGTATTTGCTCTGATTTAGGTTATATTCGACGCGCGTGGAGGCCGATTTGAGGGGCAAAGGTGTCGAGAGCTATAGATTTCACCGGTTCGAGGTGAGTAATGATTGTAAATGATATCCTGAGGGTTTGAAACCCCAGATTGCACATCGTAGTGCTATATTGAGGTGACTTGCACGCTAGATAGTGGGCGTGGCATAGAGCACCGCTGGGGATTGTGACTTGGTCCGTCTCAATTGATTAATTTACCGCGCATTTGACTGGAATTTATTTGTTATCACTGTTGTTTGGGCTGATTGCCGTATTTGGGCTTCGTGCCAATTATTTGAACCCTTCGGGGATTATTTTTACTGTTTCCTCACTGTTTTGACTCATTACTTGAACTCAGTCATATTGTTTCTCCACTATTTTTCAACTCAGCCACTTTTACTCAGATTTGAGTCTTAAATGATAGTTTAAATGATAATTTGGGTTGAGGACTACTGTTTTACTAATGCCCGAGGGGCTTGTGATGATATTCTGACTGAGTGTGGTCGAGGGCCAGATGTGAGGATACACCGAGGGATATGAGGCCGAGGGCCTGGATGTAAGGATTATATATGGATCGAACCGCATGCCGCAGTAGTATATTATATGGATCAGACTGCACGCCGCAGTAGTATATTATATGGATCGGACTGCACGCCGCAGTAGTATATTATATGGATCGGACTACACGCCGCAGTATGTATATATTGGATCGGACTGCACGCCGCAATGATATAGCGCTTGGGCTGTAGTAGCCCCTCCGGAGTCTGCACCCCCACAGTGAGCGCGGGTACCCAAATGGATCGTGCTGCACGCCGCAGCAAGCTATGGATCGGGCTACACGCCGCAACGATATGTGGATTGGGCTGCACGCCGCAACGACTACTATGTCATACTGTTCTGAGAGTGATCTGACAGAGAGAGCCCGAGGGGCTGAGAGTGTTGTTGAGAGTGAGCCCGAGGAGGTGGTTCAGTTTTAAATATTTCCCGACGGGCGAACTTTTACGTGCACATATTGCATACTTCTTTGCCTTTTACCTGTTATACTGTGGTATTTGTGCCCGAGGGGTGAATTTTCTGTGCTAATCAACACTAACTATTTTGAAACCGTTTTCGTAATTATGGAAAATACCATTTTCAAAAGAGATATGAACTGAGCCAAGACATTTCTAAAGATTTCACTGTTTTCTCATAAATTGTACCCGGCTTCTATACAATATGTTGGTTGCTTTACATGATTTCTTTGTGCTCAGTTATTATTTACCTGTATTACTCACTGAGTTGGATTACTCACTTTACTCCCTGCACCTCGCGTACAGTTGCAGGTATTTATTCACCCGGTAGCGGGTATTGGCCGCGTGAAGGCAGAGTTATAGAGGTGTTAGCGAGGTGACTGCCAGCATTCGCAGCACCACAGTCCTTTTATGTTATTCATTATTATTTTTCAGTCTATTTCTAGACTGTAAAGTGGGAATTTCATTCTTATAGATGCTCGTGACTTGTGATACCCCGGTCGGGCTGTGTTGGGATAGTTCCCTAATTAATCACTTTTCTTCCGCACTTATGATAATTTTATTAATGTTTTAGACTTATTCATGGTAAGTAATTATTACAAAGGTATTGGTGTTCTATTGGCCGGCCTTGTCTTTACGAGAGGCGTCGTCACGACCGGGTTTGGTAATTGGGTCGTGACACAAAATGATAACATGATGGAAGCCAAATATTAAGCAAAATAGCAGAAAGAAGAAATAGACCTCAAAAAGATAGAACCTCGTCGGACGACACTTGAATCAGAATCAACCTCGATGGAAATTTAATTGGCATCGAGAAACTTTAACTGAGTGTCAATGATTCAATGCAGCAAACCATTAATCACGCCGGCGACCTCGAACGGACCTCAAATCAACTGGCTTTGGATGGTGCTTTCAAGCCGTTTCTCGCGCTGGTTTGGGGTTGATTTAGGGAATGTTTTAAGCCAGTTTCAAGCTCAAATTGGTTGGGGATTTTCCTGGTTTTTCAGTGGAGAATTAGTATATTTTTCTGCTACTGTGAAGAAGGCGAAGCAGTCCCATTTTTGCGTATGTGCTGCTGCCCGTTCTTAGAGCTTAGGGGTTGGTCGCCGGCGGTTTATGGAGTGAGGGACGGCGGCACTGGTTTTGAGGTGGTCCGGCGGCATAGGGTCGATTCGGGGGGGAGGGGGAGTTCAAATGGTTTTTTTGTCTTGTGTTTGAATGAAGAAGAAGAGAAACGACTGGGGCTGTAGTTGAGCGGCAGTGAGGGCATTGGAGGCAGCGGTGTGCGGCTGTGTGTTTTTGTTCAGCTATGGTGTTTTTTTGTAGGGTTGTTCTAGGTTGAAGAAGGAGTCATGGGTTCTCTTAAAGTTCAGCTGCTATGTTTTGTGTTATTCTCCATTATTGTCTTTAAGGAAGAAGAAGAGCATCCATGTGTGTTCAAGGTTAAAGAAGAAGACTAGGGTTTTTAGTCTTGTTATGTCTCGCTAGGGTTTTTTGGTTTATGGAAGAATTGGACTCCGAATTTGGGCCTAAAATTGGGCCTATCAAGACACAAAACTGGCCCAAAATTCATTCTTGTTTTTCGAGGGTGAAATAAAAGTATCACAGATAATAAAATATAATTAACAATTGACTTCAACTGAAATGCAGTTAAAAAAAAATTATTTTACATATTTTTCCAAAGATTATACTGAAAATAGGATAGGATTAGAATAAAATTAACGTAAAATTAAAATAATACTATTATCAAAACACTAATATCCTTGAAAACAAAGCAAAACTATTTTTTGTAGTTTTGAATTTTATGAAAGATTGAAAAACTAAAGTAACTAGATAAAAGAAAATATTTTTGTAATTTTTATTTTCGTTTTAAATTAAAATAAAATAATTAAAACTAGTTTAAATAGCGATATTAGACCTAAACTGAATATTTAATGCAAAAATGTGTAAAATCTTGGGGATGGTCAAAAATCACATGTTTATAACACGTTCATTTCTTTCCTTTTCACTCTCGTTAGTAGTGTGATTGAAAATATGATAGGAGCCTTAGGTTTGTCGGATTTGGAAATTTTCGAGGTTTGGTTTAGAGGCGACGGATTGAGAGTTGATTGGAATGAATTTTTGGGGTCATACTTAGCTCACTAATTGTTTTGAAGTGTCGTTTCTTCTCAAAACTGCTTGGTTTCAATCTGTTTATTCTGATATTCCATCAATTGCGAAATTATCCATGCTAATATGAGTTGTTGTTGTCTTGATTGCCTTCTTTGAGTACTCAGATTGTTTTTTTTACTCGAAGTAGCATATGAAAATACTTGGATCTTAAGTCGGACATCTTATAAACATAGGTTTGAGTTGGAATAGCTACGGTATTGTCTCTGTTAATATGTTTCGATGTTTTGTAGTCGTTTATCCTTTTGCGATGTGGGAAGTATTCAGTTCTGGGCAACATGTTTGGTTGTTTGGCTACGATATAAACGATTTGTCCGATTCTTGATAGATTTTTAGTTGAGCTTCATGCGTAGTCATTCTTGCTGGGATGGTTATGTGTTTTGCATATTGTTAGCTGGGTTTTGTTTGTTATTTCAGTTGCAAGTGATGTTGAAGTCGAGTTGTTTCATCGAATGTGTATAAATTAGTTCATTTTTTATTTTCTTCTCTAGTTGAAGCCTCTTCATATTCTAAAAGTCAAATGGATGGTTCAATCTCTCCTAGTTGAGAGAATTCTTGCATGATTGCTAGATTTGAATGCAGATTCAAAATGATTTCTATGCATGATAACTGGGGGCATTTAGCTTCATTAAATTTCACTGTCCATATTTTTAAGAGATTGCATTCCTAGCGTATTTGTGGAAGCCTCACTAATTTCAAGTTGAGTTTATTCCAGTTCTGGTCAATAACAGTTGACTGTTGTTTATGGTTAATGCACTGTTTCTTTGAGCTTTAGTAGTCATTAAACGTTAATTTGACTTTCATGTTAACAATGGCTCGGAGTTCTGCCAACTGTTTGATCTTAGGAAATAACATAGGTTAATTAGAACCTTAAGAGGCTCTTATCATATTTTGATCCACCATTTCGCTTTATTCTTCCCGAGTTCCTTTGTGTTATTGACGCTTTATTTGACATTTTGAATGATTGTTGGGCCGAGGATCAGGATAAGGCCAAGCTCACTAGTGGTTAAATTTGCTTACATGCTGTATGATTGGGCTCCGTCGAACAAGTAAAACTAATTGATGGAAAATGAGCATGATATACGTTTTCTCTTATTTTATCTTTTAGTTTTCTTTCAGTTGTTTATTTAATTACATTGTCTACTAGGAGCATGTTTTAGGCCGACCACACTGGGTAGGCAAATCTTATATTTTTTTTATTTAGTTATTTTTTTTTGAGGCAAGAGGTCGTTTCTTTAGTTTATTATCCGGGGAATGCCCCGCGCAATTTGTATATATTTTTCGGGGTATGCCCCGAAGTACTTGTATTTGGAGGCCTAAAGTAGAACTCGTAGTATTTTATTTTCATTTTTATTTTATTAGGTGGGAATGACCTCAACCCTCTTGTATATTTATTTTCCCATTTCTGTGTTTGTTACCTCAATTCGAATATTTTAAAATCCAACTTGATCAAGTGTGCAACCGTACTAGTTACGGGACTCGGGGAATGCCTAACACCTTCTCACCGAGTCAAATGAACCTCCTTATCTCGAATCTCCGATGCAAACTAATTTAAGAGTCAAATATGTTTTTTAAGGGGAAAAATATTTTTTAATGGTGACTTGGCACACCGAAATTATATGCCAGGTGGCGACTCTGAGTTATTCCTTTATTAAAACAATTTTTTTGTCACCTTCAAATTAAAAACCCTTTTGAGCTTTACAATTATTTTATTATCTTTTTATCATATGCCAATTGGTGTTTTAACAGAAGGTGTAACAACAGGGGAAAATGGTAATAGGATGTACAACCTGCACAGCACAAGCTACAACTCGATGAAGCCTGGGGAGATTGTTTTAAACACGAGTTTTAGCCCATTTCTTTCATTTCTTTCATTTGGCTTGGACAATTTTGGAGTGCTCAAGGAGGAATTTTCACCAAGCAACACTAGATAAGTGATTTCTTTCTATTTTTGAGTTAAATATGTGATCATATACAGATTTAGACATGAAAATCAGTAGAAAAGGGTGGAGTTAGGGCTTGAGATAATGAGACATTCTAGGGATGATTTGAGGGGTCAAACGACCTCTGACTTTCAAGTTCTTTATATGTACGAACTCGTGAGATGAAGAAGAATATTTTGGTATAAAGTTTGTCCAGTTCCGGGACATGGGCCCGAGGGTCGAGTTTTGACTGATTTCGGGTTTTATGCTTAAAATCGATATTTTTAAATTGGAATTCATTCGCTTAGCATAATTTGATGATAAAAATATGAACTTGGTAGATTTGGAGCACTCAGAAGTTGGGTCGAGAGGCAAGCGTGTTGTAGAGTAGCTTTTCGGGCTAGTTGAAGGTGAGTAATGATTTTAAATGCTTTTCTGAAGGTATGAAACTCCGTATTGCACAACGTCGTGCTATATTGAGGTGAAACACACTCTAAATGATGAGTGTGGGGTCGTGCACTATTGGGGATTGTGACTTAGTCCATCCTGAATGACTATTATTCTGTATAATGGGCAGCTTATTGTTTGATATTATTATACTTTAGGCTAAATGCCATATTTGGGCTTTGTGCTAACTGTTGAACCGTTAGGGGATTGTTAATGATATTTTTCTCACTGTTTGATTTCATACTTATGCTCAGTCATGCTACATTTTCACTATATTAAAAACTCAGCTATGTTATTATGTTTTAAACACATTAATTGATATTTTCAAAGATATTTGAGCTGAGCTTCATATTTTACTGATGTCCGGGGGGCTTTTTGAGATTCTAACTGAGTAAGGCCGATGGCCTGTATTGTGAGGATACTTTTGGGTTGGGCTGCACGCCGCAACATTGATATACTGATAATGATAATGAGGCTGAGGGCTTAGATTGTGCGCCACGAGGTGGCTTGACATTGATATGAGGTCGAGCGCCTATTTATGATGCCACGAGATGACTTGATATTGCGTTTGGGCCGTAAGGGGCCCCTCCAGGAGTCTGCATACCCCCAGTGAGCGCGGATACCAATTGTGATGTGAGATATAGCCCGAAGGGGTACTATTATGAGATATTTACCGAGGGGCAGATTTGTTCACATTGTGCACGAGGGGCGAACCTTTATGTACTTATCTTTCTTATTTACCTGTCATGTACCTGTTTAATTGTATAATTGTTCTCGAGGGGCAGATCTTCTATGCTTATCTTTTCTAATTGCTTGCATTCAATTGTTTAACTGTTGAAAAGCCATTTTTGAAGAAGTTTTAAACTGAGCTAAGGTGATTAAGAGATTTCACAGCTTCATTGCTTTCTTACTGGTTTTGTACTACTTCTATACATCATGTTGATATACTCTCAGTGATTTCCTATCACTCACTCTTCATTTATTTTTATTACTTACTGAGTTGGAAGTACTCACTTTACTCTATCACACCTCCTTTTTTACACGCCTACCCCGAAGGATAATGTATAAGGGAGTTTTTCTAATTTAAATGACAATATTCGAAATTGGATTATTTATTTATTCAGAGTCGCCGCTTGGGATAGGTTTGCCTTTTGATGTCGCAACTCACCGGTTTATCTTGAATCCCAAATCGAGGGAATTTCGACTTCCCGAATGGAGTCTGCGAACCGGAAATTCTGAATAAGGAATTCTGTTGACCCGAGGGAAGGTGTTAGGCACCCCTGAATCCCGTGTTTCTAGCAAGGTCGCTTAAACTATTATAATTGGCTAAAAATCTGATTTTTATACATGTCATCCTATAGTGCAATTTTAAAATTATTTACCGCTCTTAATTAAATTTTTTAAGAAATTGAACGTCGTTTAAAACATGTTTTTGGATCACCTCACATGAATGCACCCAGACGCTCGACACATTTTATTCAACATTTTGGGATTTGGATTTGGGTCACATGAAATACACACCCGAATTTAGGAAGGTAAGATTATTAAAGAACGCGCCTAAAGTGACTAACATGTTATTAACTTTGCGGGAGGCCATGAAAATTCGCTAAATGGCACGTCTCGAGTTCTAAATATTTTTATAGAAGTAATTAATGAGGGCCACGCAATTTATAAATTTTTGTTTGGCGCGGCACACCTCGTTTTATTTTAAGGCGATCCTAAAAGGGGCTATTGATCTCTATTAAATATTGTCTCTAAAGGCCTAATATTAAAGATTGTCTCTAAAGGCCTAATTAATTAATATTATGGATTAATCATTATTAAAAGCAGTCAAGAAATTCGGGCCTCAAGCTCAAGCCCACACTTAAATAAGTGGAAAACCTCTTAATTCAAATATGCTACTTAACTTGGAAGGCCCAAAATTGTTTTACAAAAATGAAACCCATAATTTGATGGAAGCCTTCAGCACTCGGCTTCAAGTTTGGCCCAATAGTGAGGAATAAGCGCCGTCAGCTTTTAGGAAAAGCTGTCCAATATTGGGCCCCAATATAAGCCCAATTTAGAGAGGTTCTGAACAGTCCATAATTAGGAGAAGTACACTAGTTCACAAGGTGAGTGGTATTTGGGCTGAGTATTATATAACGGGGCCCAAATCTCATTTAATTTAAAGGCTGTCATGCTTGGGCTTGGAATTGAACCCAAACTCGAAATTTCAGCAGGCTCAAATAGGGGATACAATATCGAGTCCCTGTAGGCCTAGGACCAGTGAAATTAATCAATTTTGTGGGCCAACGCAGGTGTAAATAATATTTGGGCTTGTTTGTTATGCAACTGGGTCAACATTGGGCCCAATTCTTGTGGTACAAATGGTCCAGGTCAAGACGTAGTAATGCAAACAAAATTGATACCAACACAGGAAAATAAAATTGAAGATTTGAGTTTCTGATTTAAACTCTTTGACATTAATTAGCCCAACTCAGACAGATTCATTTTAAACAAATGATTAGGCCTGAAAAATGGATCCAAACTCGAACAAGGATAGCTTCCAATAGGGGACAGAAGCCTTAGCTCGAATTTGCGATTCAATTCACAGGCCAGCTCTTCTAAACTTCATTTTCAATATGTAGATAATGTCATAGTCTAAACAGTCCACAATTAATTACAATATGAAGATTTAGCTAATCGATGAAGACTGATAATAGGTGAATTTGACTATAATCACGCCCTAAATAATCACATTTTTATGTTGTTTTGATGATAT
>MU670342.1:7887-44104 GCA_026770625.1 Nicotiana glauca
GGAGAACATGGAACAATAGTTGAAGATAGTTGAATTCAAGCGTGCACCTCGAGAACAAGGAACAATAGTTGAAGATAGTTGAAGTCAGGCAACCACCTGGAGAACAAGGAACAAATAGTTGAAGACAATTGAAGTCAGGCGTCTACCTGGAGAACAATGAATAATAGTTGAAGATAGTTGAAGTCAGGCGTCCACCTGGTGAACAAGGAACAATAGTTGAAGATAGATGAAGTCAGGGGTGCACCTGGAGAACAAGGAACAATAGTTGAAGATAGTTAAAGTCAGGCAACCACCTGTAGAACAAGGAACAAATAGTTGAAGATAGTTGAAGTCAAGCATCCACCTGGAGAACAAGGAACAATAGTTGAAGATAGTTAAAGTCAGGCGTCCACCTGGAGAATAAGACACAATAGTTGAAGATACTTGAAGTCAGACATCCAACAGGAGAAAAAGGAACAATAGTTGGAGATAGTTGAAGTCATCCGTTCAACTGGAGAAAAAGGAACATTAGTTTAAGATAGTTGAAGTCAGGCGTCCACCTGGAGAACAAGGAACAATAGTTGAGGATAGGTGAAGTCAGGCGTCCACCTGGAGAACAAGGAACAATAGTTGAAGATAGTTGAAGTCAGGTGTCCACCTGGACAACAAGGAACAATAGTCAAAGATAGTTTTAGTCAGGCGTCCACTTGGAGAACAAGGAACAATAGTCGATGATAGTTGAAGTCAGGCGTCCACATGGAGAACAAGGAACAATAGTCTAAATAGTTGAAGTCAGGCGTCCACCTGGAGAACAAGGAACAATAGTTGAAGATAGTTGAAGTCAGGCGTCCACCTGGAGAACAAGGAACAATAATTGAAGATAGTTGAAGTCTGGCAACCACCTGGAGAACAAGGAACAAATAGTTGAACATAGTTGAAGTCAGGCGTCCACTTGGAGAACAAGGAACAAATAGTTGAAGATAGTTGAAATCAGGCGTCCACCTGGAGAATAAGGAACCATAGTTGAAGAGAGTTGAAGTAAGGCAACCACCTGGAGAACAAGGAACAATAGTCGAAGATTTATAAAGTCAGGCATCCACATGGAGAACAAGGAACAATAGTCGAAGATAGTTGAAGTCAGTTGTCCACATGGAGAACAAGGAACAACAGTTGAACAGAGTTGAAGTGAGGCGTCCATATGGAGAACAAGGAACAACAGTTGAAGATAGTTAAAGTTAGGCGTCCACCTGGAGAACAAGGAACAATAGTTGAAGATAGTTGAAGTCAGGCGTCGACCTAGAGAACAAGGAACAATAGCTGAAGATAGTTGAAGTTAGCCGTCCAGCTGGAGAACAAGGAACAGCTGGAGAACAAGGAACATTAGTTGAAGATAGTTGAAGTCAGGCATCCACCTAGAGAACAAGGAACAATAGTTTAGGATAGTTGAAGTCTGGCATCCACCTGGAGAACAAGGAACAATAGTTGAGGATAATTGAAGTCAAACATCTACCTGGAGAACAATAAACAATAGTTGAAGATAGTTAAAGTCAGGCATCCACCTGGAGAACAAGGAACACTTGCTAAAATTTTTGGAAGTCAGGCGTCCATCCGGAGAACCAGGAATAATAGTTTAGGATACTTGAAGTCAGGCGTCCACCTAGAGAATAAGGAACCATAGTTGAAGATAGTTGAAGTAAGGCGTCCACCTGGAGAACAAGGAACAATAGTTAAATATAGTTGAAGTCAGGCATCCACCTTAAGAACAAGGAATAATAGTTAAAGATAGTTGAAGTTAGGCATCCACCTGGAGAACAAGGAACCATAGTTGAAGATAGTTGAAGTAAGGCTTCCACCTGGAGAACAAGGAACAATAGTTAAAGATAGTTGAAGTTAGGAATCCACCTAGAGAATAAGGAACAATCGGTAAAGATAGTTGAATTCAATCGTCCACCTGGAAAACAAGGAACAATAGTTGAAGATAGTTGAAGTCAGGCGTCCACTTGGAGAACAAGGAACAATAGTTGAAGAAAGTTGAAGTCAGGCGTCCACATGGAGAACAAGGAACAATAGTTGAAGCGAGGCATCCACCTAGAAAAAAAGGAACCATAGTTGAAGTCAGGCGTCCACCGGGAGATCATGAACAATAGTTAAAGTTTTTGGAAGTCAGGCGTCCACCTGGAGAACAAGGAACAATAGTTGAGGATAGTTGAAGTCAAGCGTCCACATGGAGAACAAGGAATAATTATTGAAGATAGTTGAAGTCAGGCGTCCACATGGAGAACAAGGAACAATAGTTGAAGATTGTTTAAGTCAGGCGTCCACCTGGAGAACAAGGAACAATAGTTGAAGATAGTTGAAGTCAGGCGAACAATAGTTGAAAATAGTTGAAGTCAGGCATCCATATGGAGAACAAGAAACAATATTTAAAGTTTTTGGAAGTCAGGTGTCCACCTGGAGCACAAGGAATAATAGTTGAGGATAGTTGAAGTCAGGCGTCCACATGGAGAACAAGGAACAATCGTTGAAGATAGTTGAAGTCAGGCGTCCACCTGTAGAACAAGGAACAATAGTTGAAGATAGTTTAATTCAGGCGTCCAACTGGAGAAAAAAGGAATAATAGTCGATGATAGTTGAAGTCAGGCGTCCACATGGAGAACAAGGGACAATAATTGAAGATAGTTAAAGTCAGGTGTCCACCTGGAGAACAAGGAACAATAGTTGAAGATAGTTGAAGTCAGACGTCCACCTAGAGATCAAGGAATAATAGATAAAGATAGTTGAAGTCAGCCGTCCAACTGGAGAACAAGGAACATTAGTTGAAGATAGTTGAAGTCAGGCGTCCACCTAGAGAACAAGGAACAATAGTTGAGGATATTTGAAGTCAGGTGTCTACATGGACAACAAGGAACAATAGTCGAAGATAGTTTTAGTCAGGCATCCACCTGGAGAACAAGGAACAATAGTCGATGATAGTAGAAGTCAGGAGTCCACATGGAGAACAAGGAAGAATAGTTGAAGATAGTTGAAGTCAGGCGTCCACCTAGAGAACAAGGAACAATAGTTGAAGATAGTTAAAGTCAGGCAACCACCTGGAGAACATGGAACAAATAGTTGAAGATAGTTGAAGTCAGGCGTCCACCTGGAGAATAAGGTACAATAGTTGAAGATAGTTAAACTCAGGCATCCACCTGGAGAACAAGGAACAATAGTTGAAGATAGTTGAAGTCAGGCGTCCACCTGGAGACAAGGAATAATAATCGAAGATAGTTAAAGTCAGGCATCCACCTGGAGAACAAGGAACAATAATCGAAGATAGTTGAAGTCAGTTGTCCACATGGAGAACAAGGAACAATAGTTTAAGATAGTTGAAGTTAGGCGTCCACATGGAGAACAAGGAACAATTGTTGAAGATAGTTAAAGTCAGGCGTCCACCAAGAGAACAAGGAATAATAGTTGAAGATAGTAGAATTCAAGCGTCCACCTGGAGAACGAGGAACAATAGTTAAAGATAGTTGAAGTCAGGCGTCCACCTGGAGAACAAGGAACAATAGTTGAAGATAGTTGAAGTCAGGCGTCCACCTGGAGAACAAGGAACAATAGTTGAAGATAGTTGAAGTCAGGCGTCCACCTGGAGAACAAGGAACAATAGTTGAAGATAGTTGAAGTCAGGCGTCCACCTGGAGAACAAGGAACAATAGTTGAAGATAGTTGAAGTCAGGCGTCCACCTGGAGAACAAGGAACAATAGTTGAAGATAGTTGAAGTCAGGCGTCCACCTGGAGAACAAGGAACAATAGTTGAAGATAGTTGAAGTCAGGCGTCCACCTGGAGAACAAGGAACAATAGTTGAAGATAGTTGAAGTCAGGCGTCCACCTGGAGAACAAGGAACAATAGTTGAAGATAGTTGAAGTCAGGCGTCCACCTGGAGAACAAGGAACAATAGTTGAAGATAGTTGAAGTCAGGCGTCCACCTGGAGAACAAGGAACAATAGTTGAAGATAGTTGAAGTCAGGCGTCCACCTGGAGAACAAGGAACAATAGTTGAAGATAGTTGAAGTCAGGCGTCCACCTGGAGAACAAGGAACAATAGTTGAAGATAGTTGAAGTCAGGCGTCCACCTGGAGAACAAGGAACAATAGTTGAAGATAGTTGAAGTCAGGCGTCCACCTGGAGAACAAGGAACAATAGTTGAAGATAGTTGAAGTCAGGCGTCCACCTGGAGAACAAGGAACAATAGTTGAAGATAGTTGAAGTCAGGCGTCCACCTGGAGAACAAGGAACAATAGTTGAAGATAGTTGAAGTCAGGCGTCCACCTGGAGAACAAGGAACAATAGTTGAAGATAGTTGAAGTCAGGCGTCCACCTGGAGAACAAGGAACAATAGTTGAAGATAGTTGAAGTCAGGCGTCCACCTGGAGAACAAGGAACAATAGTTGAAGATAGTTGAAGTCAGGCGTCCACCTGGAGAACAAGGAACAATAGTTGAAGATAGTTGAAGTCAGGCGTCCACCTGGAGAACAAGGAACAATAGTTGAAGATAGTTGAAGTCAGGCGTCCACCTGGAGAACAAGGAACAATAGTTGAAGATAGTTGAAGTCAGGCGTCCACCTGGAGAACAAGGAACAATAGTTGAAGATAGTTGAAGTCAGGCGTCCACCTGGAGAACAAGGAACAATAGTTGAAGATAGTTGAAGTCAGGCGTCCACCTGGAGAACAAGGAACAATAGTTGAAGATAGTTGAAGTCAGGCGTCCACCTGGAGAACAAGGAACAATAGTTGAAGATAGTTGAAGTCAGGCGTCCACCTGGAGAACAAGGAACAATAGTTGAAGATAGTTGAAGTCAGGCGTCCACCTGGAGAACAAGGAACAATAGTTGAAGATAGTTGAAGTCAGGCGTCCACCTGGAGAACAAGGAACAATAGTTGAAGATAGTTGAAGTCAGGCGTCCACCTGGAGAACAAGGAACAATAGTTGAAGATAGTTGAAGTCAGGCGTCCACCTGGAGAACAAGGAACAATAGTTGAAGATAGTTGAAGTCAGGCGTCCACCTGGAGAACAAGGAACAATAGTTGAAGATAGTTGAAGTCAGGCGTCCACCTGGAGAACAAGGAACAATAGTTGAAGATAGTTGAAGTCAGGCGTCCACCTGGAGAACAAGGAACAATAGTTGAAGATAGTTGAAGTCAGGCGTCCACCTGGAGAACAAGGAACAATAGTTGAAGATAGTTGAAGTCAGGCATCCACCTGGAGAACAAGGAACAATAGTTGAAGATAGTTAAAGTCAGGCATCCACCTAGAGAACAAGGAACAATAGTCGAAGATAGTTGAAGTAAGTTGTCCACATGGAGAACTAGGAACAATAGTTGAAGAGAGTTGAAGTGAGGCGTCCATATGGAGAACAAGGAACAATAGTTGAAGATAGTTGAAGTCAGGCGTCGACCTGGAGAACAAGGAATAATAGCTGAAGAATGTTGAAGTCAGGCGTGCACCTGGAGAACAAGGAACAATAGTTGAGGATAGTTGAAGTCATGCGTCCACCTGGAGAACAAGGAACAATAGTTTAAGATAGTTGAAGTCAGGCGTCCATCTGGAGAACAAGGAACATTGTTGAAGATAGTTAAAGTAAGGCGTCCACCTGGAGAACAAGGAATAATAGTCGAAGATAGTTAAAGTCAGGCATCCACCTGGAGAACAAGGAACAATAGTCGAAGATAGTTGAAGTCAGTTTTCCACATGGAGAACAAGGAATAATAGTTGAAAAGAGTTGAAGTGAGGCGTCCATATGGAGAACAAGGAACAACAGTTGAAGATAGTTAAAGTCAGGCGTCCACCTGGAGAACAAGGAACAATAGTTGAAGATTGTTGAAGTCACGCGCCGACCTGGAGAACAAGGAATAATAGCTGAAGATAGTTGAAGTCAGGCATGCACCTGGAGAACATGGAACAATAGTTGAGGATAGTTGAAGTCAGGCGTCCACCTGGAGAACAAGGATTAATAGTTGAAGATAGTTAAACTCAGGCATCCACCTGGAGAACAAGGAACAATAGTTGAAGATAGATGAAGTCAGGCGTCCACCTAGAGACAAGGAACAATAGTCAAAGATAGTTAAAGTCAGGCATCCACTGGAGAACAAGGAACAATAGTCGAAGATAGTTGAAGTCAGTTGTCCACATGGAGAACAAGGAACAATAGTTTAAGATAGTTGAAGTTAGGCGTCCATATGGAGAACAAGGAACAATTGTTGATGATAGTTGAAGTCAGGCGTCCACCTAGAGAACAAGGAATAATAGTTGAAGATAGTAGAATTCAGGCGTCCACCTGGAGAACAAGGAACAATAGTTAAAGATAGTTGAAGTCAGGCGTCCACCTGGAGAACAAGGAACAATTGTTGAAGTCAGACGTCCACCTGGAGAACAAGGAACCATAGTTTAAGATAGTTGAAGTAAGGCGTCCACCTGGAGAACAAGGAACAATAGTCGAAGATAGTTAAAGTCAGGCATCCACCTCGAGAACAAGGAACAATAGTCGAAGATAGTTGAAGTCAGTTGTCCACATGGAGAACAAGGAACAATAGTTGAAGAGAGTTGAAGTGAGGCGTCCATATGGAGAACAAGGAACAGCAGTTGAAGATAGTTAAAGTCAGGCGTCCACCTGGAGAACAAGGAACAATAGTTGAAGATAGTTAAAGTCAGGCGTCGACCTGGAGAACAAGGAATAATAGCTGAAGATAGTTGAAGTCAGGCATGCACCTGAAGAACAAGGAACAATAGTTGAGGATAGTTGAAATCAGGCATCCACCTCGAGAACAAGGAACAATAGTTGAAGATAGTTAAACTCAGGCATCCACCTGGAGAACAAGGAACAATAGTTGAAGATAGTTGAAGTCAGGCGTCCACTTGGAGACAAGGAACAATAGTCGAAGATAGTTAAAGTCAGGCATCCACCTGGAGAACAAGGAACAATAGTCGAAGATAGTTGAAGTCAGTTGTCCACATGGAGAACAAGGAACAATAGTTTAAGATAGTTGAAGTCAGGCGTCCACATGGAGAATAAGGAACAATTGTTGATGATAGTTGAAGTCAGGCGTCCACCTAGAGAACACGGTATAATAGTTGAAGATAGTAGAATTCAGGCGTCCATCTGAAGAACAAGGAACAATATTTAAAGATAGTTGAAGTCAGGCGTCCACCTGGAGAACAAGGAACAATAGTTGAAGATAGATGAAGTCAGGCAACCACCTGGAGAACAAGGAACAAATAGTTGAAGATAGTTGAAGTCAGGCGTCCACCTAGAGAACAAGGAACAATAGTTAAAGATAGTTAAACTCAGGCATCCACCTGGAGAACAAGGAATAATAGTTGAAGATAGTTGAAGTCAGGTGTCCACCTGGAGACAAGGAACAATAGTCGAAGATAGTTAAAGTCACCTGGAGAACAAGGAACAATAGTCGAAGATAGTTGAAGTCAGTGGTCCACATGGAGAACAAGGAACAACAGTTTAAGATAGTTGAAGTTTGGCGTCTACATGGAGTACAAGGAACAATTGTTGAAGATAGTTGAAGTCAGGCGTCCACCTAGAGAACAATGAATAATAGTTGAAGATAGTAGAATTCAGGCGTCCACCTGGAGGACGAGGAACAATAGTTAAAGATAGTTGAAGTCAGGCGTCCACCTGGAGTTCAAGGAACAATAGTTGAAGATAGTTGAAGTCAGGCAACCACCTGGAGAACAAGGAACAAATAGTTGAATATAGTTGAAGTCATGCATCCACCTGGAGAACAAGGAACAATAGTTTAAGATTGTTGAAGTCAGGCGTCCACCTGGAGAACAAGGAACCATTGTTGAAGATAGTTGAAGTTAGGCGTCCACCTGGAGAACAAGGAATAATAGTCGAAGATAGTTAAAGTAAGGCATCCACCTGGAGAACAAGGAACAATAGTCGAAGATAGTTGAAGTCAGTTGTCCACATGGAGAACAAGGAATAATAGTTGAAAAGAGTTGAAGTGAGGCGTTCATATGGAGAACAAGGAGCAGCAGTTGAAGATAGTTAAAGTCAGGCGTCCACCTGGACAACAAGGAACAATAGTTGAAGATAGTTGAAGTCAGGCGTCGAGCAGGAGAACAAGGAATAATAGCTGAAGATAGTTGAAGTCAGCCGTCCAGTTGGAGAACAAGGAACATTAGTTGAAGTCAGGCACCAACTTAGAGAACAAGGAACAATAGTTTAGGATAGTTGAAATCAGGCATCCACCTGAAGAACAAGGAACAACAGTTGAGGATAGTGAAGTCAGGCGTCCACCTGGAGAACAATAAACAATAGTTGAAGATAGTTGAAGTCAAGCATCCACATGGAGAAGAAGGAACAATTGTTAAAAATTTTGGAAGTCAGGCGTCCACCCGGAGAACAAAGAACAATAGTTTAGGATAGTTGAAGTCAGGTGTCCACCTAGAGAATAAGGAACCATAGTTGAAGATAGTTGAAGAAAGGCGTCCACCTGGAGAACAAGGAACAATAGTTAAAGATAGTTGAAGTTAGGCATCCACCTGGAGAACAAGGAATAATAGTTAAAGATAGTTGAAGTTAGGCATCCACCTAGAGAACAAGGAACCATAGTTGAAGATAGTTGAAGTAAGGCGTCCACCTGGAGAACAAGGAACAATAGTTAAAGATTCTTGAAGTCAGGAATCCACCTAGAGAACGGGGAACAGTCGGTAAAGATAGTTGAATTCAATCGTCCACCTGGAAAACAAGGAACAATAGTTGAATATAGTTGAAGTCAGGCGTCCACCTGGAGAACAAGGAACAATAGTTGAAGAAAGTTGAAGTCAGGCGTCCACATGGAGAACAAGAAACAATAGTTGAAGTCAGGCGTCCACCTAGAGAACAAGGAACCATAGTTGAAGTTAGGCGTCCACCTGGAGAACATGAACAATAGTTAAAATTTTTGGAAGTCAGGCGTCCACCTGGAGAACAAGGAACAATAGTTGAGGATAGTTGAAGTTAGGCGTCCACATGGAGAACAAGGAACAATTATTGAAGATAGTTGAAGTCAGGCGTCCACATGGAGAACAAGGAACAATAGTTGAAGATAGTTAAAGTCAGGCGTCCACCTGGAGAACAAGGAACAATAGTTGAAGATAGTTGAAGTCAGGGGAACAATAGTTGAAGATAGTTGAAGTCAGGCGTCCATATGGAGAACAAGGAACAATAGTTAAAGTTTTTGGAAGTCAGGCGTCCACCTGGAGCACAAGGAATAATAGTTGAGGATAGTTGAAGTCAGGCGTCCACATGGAGAACAAGGAACAATCGTTGAAGATAGTTGAAGTCAGGCGTCCACATGGAGGACAAGGAACAATAGTTGAAGATAGTTAAAGTCAGGCATCCACCTGGAGAACAAGGAACAATAGTTGAAGATAGTTGAAGTCGGGCGACTACATAGAGAACAAGGAACAATAGTTGAAGATACTTGAAATCAGGCGTCCACATGGAGAACAAGGAACAATAGTTGAAGACAGATAAAGTCAGGCGTCCACCTGGAGCACAAGGAAAAATAGTTGAGGATAGTAGAAGTCAGGCGTCCACATGGAGAATAAGGAACAATCGTTGGAGATAGTTGAAGTCAGGTGTCCACATGGAGAACAAGGAACAAATAGTTGAAGATAGTTGAAGACAGGCGTCCACCTAGAGAACAAGGAACAATAGTTGAAGATAGTTGAAGTCAGGCATCCACCTAGAAAATAAGGAACAATAGTTGAAGATAGTTGAAGTCAGGCGTCCACCTGGAGAACAAGGAACAATAGTTGAAGATAGTTGAAGTCAGGCGTCCACCTGGAGAACAAGGAACAATAGTTGAAGATAGTTTAAGTCAAGCGTCCACCTGGAGAACAAGGAATAATAGTCGATGATAGTTGACGTCTGGCGTCCACATGGAGAATAAGGAAGAGTAGTTGAAGATAGTTGAAGTTAAGCGTCCACATGGAGAACAAGGAACAATAGTTGAAGATAGTTAAAGTCAGGCGTCCACCTGGAGAACAAGGAACAATAGTGGAAGATAGTTGAAGTCAGACGTCCACCTGGAGAACAAGGAATAATACATAAAGATAGTTGAAGTCAGCCGTCCAACTGGAGAACAAGGAACATTAGTTGAAGATAGTTGAAGTCAGGCGTCCACCTGGAGAACAAGGAACAATAGTTGAGGATAGTTGAAGTCAGGCGTGCACCTGGAGAACAATAAACAATAGTTAAAGATAGTTGAAGTCAGGCGTCCATCTGGAGAACAAGGAACAATTGCTTAAATTTTTGGAATTCAGGCGTCCACCCGGATAACATGGAACAATAGTTTAGGATAGTTGAAGTCAGGCGTCCACCTAGAGAATAAGGAACCATAGTTGAAGATAGTTGAAGTAAGGCGTCCACCTAGAGAACAAGGAACAATAGTTGAAGATAGTTAAACTCAGGCATCCACCTGGAGAACAAGGAACAATCGTTAAAGATAGTTGAAGTCAGGCGTCCACCTGGAGAACAAGGACCAATAGTTGAAGATAGTTGGAGTCAGGCAACCACCTGGAGATCAACGAACAAATAGTTGAAGATAGTTGAAGTAAGGCGTCCACCTAGAGAACAAGGAACAATAGTTGAAGATAGTTAAACTCAGGCATCCACCTGGAGAACAAGGAACAATCGTTAAAGATAGTTGAAGTCAGGCGTCCACCTGGAGAACAAGGACCAATAGTTGAAGATAGTTGGAGTCAGGCAACCACCTGGAGATCAACGAACAAATAGTTGAAGATAGTTGAAGTAAGGCGTCCACCTAGAGAACAAGGAACAATAGTTGAAGATAGTTAAACTCAGGCATCCACCTGGAGAACAAGGAACAATCGTTAAAGATAGTTGAAGTCAGGCGTCCACCTGGAGAACAAGGACCAATAGTTGAAGATAGTTGGAGTCAGGCAACCACCTGGAGATCAACGAACAAATAGTTGAAGATAGTTGAAGTAAGGCGTCCACCTAGAGAACAAGGAACAATAGTTGAAGATAGTTAAACTCAGGCATCCACCTGGAGAACAAGGAACAATCGTTAAAGATAGTTGAAGTCAGGCGTCCACCTGGAGAACAAGGACCAATAGTTGAAGATAGTTGGAGTCAGGCAACCACCTGGAGATCAACGAACAAATAGTTGAAGATAGTTGAAGTAAGGCGTCCACCTAGAGAACAAGGAACAATAGTTGAAGATAGTTAAACTCAGGCATCCACCTGGAGAACAAGGAACAATCGTTAAAGATAGTTGAAGTCAGGCGTCCACCTGGAGAACAAGGACCAATAGTTGAAGATAGTTGGAGTCAGGCAACCACCTGGAGATCAACGAACAAATAGTTGAAGATAGTTGAAGTAAGGCGTCCACCTAGAGAACAAGGAACAATAGTTGAAGATAGTTAAACTCAGGCATCCACCTGGAGAACAAGGAACAATCGTTAAAGATAGTTGAAGTCAGGCGTCCACCTGGAGAACAAGGACCAATAGTTGAAGATAGTTGGAGTCAGGCAACCACCTGGAGATCAACGAACAAATAGTTGAAGATAGTTGAAGTAAGGCGTCCACCTAGAGAACAAGGAACAATAGTTGAAGATAGTTAAACTCAGGCATCCACCTGGAGAACAAGGAACAATCGTTAAAGATAGTTGAAGTCAGGCGTCCACCTGGAGAACAAGGACCAATAGTTGAAGATAGTTGGAGTCAGGCAACCACCTGGAGATCAACGAACAAATAGTTGAAGATAGTTGAAGTAAGGCGTCCACCTAGAGAACAAGGAACAATAGTTGAAGATAGTTAAACTCAGGCATCCACCTGGAGAACAAGGAACAATCGTTAAAGATAGTTGAAGTCAGGCGTCCACCTGGAGAACAAGGACCAATAGTTGAAGATAGTTGGAGTCAGGCAACCACCTGGAGATCAACGAACAAATAGTTGAAGATAGTTGAAGTAAGGCGTCCACCTAGAGAACAAGGAACAATAGTTGAAGATAGTTAAACTCAGGCATCCACCTGGAGAACAAGGAACAATCGTTAAAGATAGTTGAAGTCAGGCGTCCACCTGGAGAACAAGGACCAATAGTTGAAGATAGTTGGAGTCAGGCAACCACCTGGAGATCAACGAACAAATAGTTGAAGATAGTTGAAGTAAGGCGTCCACCTAGAGAACAAGGAACAATAGTTGAAGATAGTTAAACTCAGGCATCCACCTGGAGAACAAGGAACAATCGTTAAAGATAGTTGAAGTCAGGCGTCCACCTGGAGAACAAGGACCAATAGTTGAAGATAGTTGGAGTCAGGCAACCACCTGGAGATCAACGAACAAATAGTTGAAGATAGTTGAAGTAAGGCGTCCACCTAGAGAACAAGGAACAATAGTTGAAGATAGTTAAACTCAGGCATCCACCTGGAGAACAAGGAACAATCGTTAAAGATAGTTGAAGTCAGGCGTCCACCTGGAGAACAAGGACCAATAGTTGAAGATAGTTGGAGTCAGGCAACCACCTGGAGATCAACGAACAAATAGTTGAAGATAGTTGAAGTAAGGCGTCCACCTAGAGAACAAGGAACAATAGTTGAAGATAGTTAAACTCAGGCATCCACCTGGAGAACAAGGAACAATCGTTAAAGATAGTTGAAGTCAGGCGTCCACCTGGAGAACAAGGACCAATAGTTGAAGATAGTTGGAGTCAGGCAACCACCTGGAGATCAACGAACAAATAGTTGAAGATAGTTGAAGTAAGGCGTCCACCTAGAGAACAAGGAACAATAGTTGAAGATAGTTAAACTCAGGCATCCACCTGGAGAACAAGGAACAATCGTTAAAGATAGTTGAAGTCAGGCGTCCACCTGGAGAACAAGGACCAATAGTTGAAGATAGTTGGAGTCAGGCAACCACCTGGAGATCAACGAACAAATAGTTGAAGATAGTTGAAGTAAGGCGTCCACCTAGAGAACAAGGAACAATAGTTGAAGATAGTTAAACTCAGGCATCCACCTGGAGAACAAGGAACAATCGTTAAAGATAGTTGAAGTCAGGCGTCCACCTGGAGAACAAGGACCAATAGTTGAAGATAGTTGGAGTCAGGCAACCACCTGGAGATCAACGAACAAATAGTTGAAGATAGTTGAAGTAAGGCGTCCACCTAGAGAACAAGGAACAATAGTTGAAGATAGTTAAACTCAGGCATCCACCTGGAGAACAAGGAACAATCGTTAAAGATAGTTGAAGTCAGGCGTCCACCTGGAGAACAAGGACCAATAGTTGAAGATAGTTGGAGTCAGGCAACCACCTGGAGATCAACGAACAAATAGTTGAAGATAGTTGAAGTAAGGCGTCCACCTAGAGAACAAGGAACAATAGTTGAAGATAGTTAAACTCAGGCATCCACCTGGAGAACAAGGAACAATCGTTAAAGATAGTTGAAGTCAGGCGTCCACCTGGAGAACAAGGACCAATAGTTGAAGATAGTTGGAGTCAGGCAACCACCTGGAGATCAACGAACAAATAGTTGAAGATAGTTGAAGTAAGGCGTCCACCTAGAGAACAAGGAACAATAGTTGAAGATAGTTAAACTCAGGCATCCACCTGGAGAACAAGGAACAATCGTTAAAGATAGTTGAAGTCAGGCGTCCACCTGGAGAACAAGGACCAATAGTTGAAGATAGTTGGAGTCAGGCAACCACCTGGAGATCAACGAACAAATAGTTGAAGATAGTTGAAGTAAGGCGTCCACCTAGAGAACAAGGAACAATAGTTGAAGATAGTTAAACTCAGGCATCCACCTGGAGAACAAGGAACAATCGTTAAAGATAGTTGAAGTCAGGCGTCCACCTGGAGAACAAGGACCAATAGTTGAAGATAGTTGGAGTCAGGCAACCACCTGGAGATCAACGAACAAATAGTTGAAGATAGTTGAAGTAAGGCGTCCACCTAGAGAACAAGGAACAATAGTTGAAGATAGTTAAACTCAGGCATCCACCTGGAGAACAAGGAACAATCGTTAAAGATAGTTGAAGTCAGGCGTCCACCTGGAGAACAAGGACCAATAGTTGAAGATAGTTGGAGTCAGGCAACCACCTGGAGATCAACGAACAAATAGTTGAAGATAGTTGAAGTAAGGCGTCCACCTAGAGAACAAGGAACAATAGTTGAAGATAGTTAAACTCAGGCATCCACCTGGAGAACAAGGAACAATCGTTAAAGATAGTTGAAGTCAGGCGTCCACCTGGAGAACAAGGACCAATAGTTGAAGATAGTTGGAGTCAGGCAACCACCTGGAGATCAACGAACAAATAGTTGAAGATAGTTGAAGTAAGGCGTCCACCTAGAGAACAAGGAACAATAGTTGAAGATAGTTAAACTCAGGCATCCACCTGGAGAACAAGGAACAATCGTTAAAGATAGTTGAAGTCAGGCGTCCACCTGGAGAACAAGGACCAATAGTTGAAGATAGTTGGAGTCAGGCAACCACCTGGAGATCAACGAACAAATAGTTGAAGATAGTTGAAGTAAGGCGTCCACCTAGAGAACAAGGAACAATAGTTGAAGATAGTTAAACTCAGGCATCCACCTGGAGAACAAGGAACAATCGTTAAAGATAGTTGAAGTCAGGCGTCCACCTGGAGAACAAGGACCAATAGTTGAAGATAGTTGGAGTCAGGCAACCACCTGGAGATCAACGAACAAATAGTTGAAGATAGTTGAAGTAAGGCGTCCACCTAGAGAACAAGGAACAATAGTTGAAGATAGTTAAACTCAGGCATCCACCTGGAGAACAAGGAACAATCGTTAAAGATAGTTGAAGTCAGGCGTCCACCTGGAGAACAAGGAACAATAGTTGAAGATAGTTGGAGTCAGGCAACCACCTGGAGATCAACGAACAAATAGTTGAAGATAGTTGAAGTAAGGCGTCCACCTAGAGAACAAGGAACAATAGTTGAAGATAGTTAAACTCAGGCATCCACCTGGAGAACAAGGAACAATAGTTAAAGATAGTTGAAGTCAGGTGTCCACCTGGAGACAAGGAACAATAGTCGAAGATAGTTAAAGTCAGGCATCCACCTGGAAAACAAGGAACAATAGTCGAAGATAGTTGAAGTCAGTTGTCCACATGGAGAACAAGTAACAACAGTTTAAGATAGTTGAAGTCTGGCGTCCACATGGAGTATAAAGGAACAATTGTTGAAGATAGTTGAAGTCAGGCGTCCACCTAGAGAACAATGAATAATAGTTGAAGATAGTAGAATTCAGGCGTCCACCTGGAGAATGAGGAACATTAGTTAAAGATAGTTGAAGTCAAGCGTCCACCTGGAGAACAAGGAACAATAGTTGAAGATAGTTGAAGTCAGGCGTCCACATGGAGAACAAGGAACAATAGTTTAAGATAGTTGAAGTCAGGCGTCCACATGGAGAACAAGGAACAATTGTTGATGATAGTTGAAGTCAGGCATCCACCTAGAGAACAAGGTGTAATAGTTGAAGATAGTAGAATTCAGGCGTCCACCTGGAGAACAAGGAACAATAGTTAAAGATAGTTGAAGTCAGGCGTCCTCCTGGAGAACAAGGAACAATAGTTGAAGATAGTTGGAGTCAGGCAACCACCTGGAGAACAAGCAACAAATAGTTGAAGATAGATGAAGTCAGACGTCCACCTAGAGAACAAGGAACAATAGTTGAAGATAGTTAAACTCAAGCATCCACCTGGAGATCAAGGAACAATAGTTGAAGATAGTTGAAGCCAGGTGTCCACCTGGAGACAAGGAACAATAGTCGAAGATAGTTAAAGTCAGGCATCCACCTGGAAAACAAGGAACAATAGTCGAAGATAGTTGAAGTCAGTTGTCCACACGGAGAACAAGGAACAACAGTTTAAGATAGTTGAAGTCTAGCGTCCACATGGAGTACAAGGAACAATTGTTGAAGATAGTTGAAGTCAGGCGTCCACCTAGAGAACAATGAATAATAGTTGAAGATAGTAGCATTCAGGCGTCCACCTGGAGAACGAGGAACAATAGTTAAAGATAGTTGAAGTCAGGCGTCCACCTGGGGCACAAGGAACAATAGTTGAAGATAGTTGAAGTCAGGCGTCCACCTAGAGAACAATGAATAATAGTTGAAGATAGTAGCATTCAGGCGTCCACCTGGAGAACGAGGAACAATAGTTAAAGATAGTTGAAGTCAGGCGTCCACCTGGGGCACAAGGAACAATAGTTGAAGATAGTTGAAGTCAGGCGTCCACCTAGAGAACAATGAATAATAGTTGAAGATAGTAGCATTCAGGCGTCCACCTGGAGAACGAGGAACAATAGTTAAAGATAGTTGAAGTCAGGCGTCCACCTGGGGCACAAGGAACAATAGTTGAAGATAGTTGAAGTCAGGCGTCCACCTAGAGAACAATGAATAATAGTTGAAGATAGTAGCATTCAGGCGTCCACCTGGAGAACGAGGAACAATAGTTAAAGATAGTTGAAGTCAGGCGTCCACCTGGGGCACAAGGAACAATAGTTGAAGATAGTTGAAGTCAGGCGTCCACCTAGAGAACAATGAATAATAGTTGAAGATAGTAGCATTCAGGCGTCCACCTGGAGAACGAGGAACAATAGTTAAAGATAGTTGAAGTCAGGCGTCCACCTGGGGCACAAGGAACAATAGTTGAAGATAGTTGAAGTCAGGCGTCCACCTAGAGAACAATGAATAATAGTTGAAGATAGTAGCATTCAGGCGTCCACCTGGAGAACGAGGAACAATAGTTAAAGATAGTTGAAGTCAGGCGTCCACCTGGGGCACAAGGAACAATAGTTGAAGATAGTTGAAGTCAGGCGTCCACCTAGAGAACAATGAATAATAGTTGAAGATAGTAGCATTCAGGCGTCCACCTGGAGAACGAGGAACAATAGTTAAAGATAGTTGAAGTCAGGCGTCCACCTGGGGCACAAGGAACAATAGTTGAAGATAGTTGAAGTCAGGCGTCCACCTAGAGAACAATGAATAATAGTTGAAGATAGTAGCATTCAGGCGTCCACCTGGAGAACGAGGAACAATAGTTAAAGATAGTTGAAGTCAGGCGTCCACCTGGGGCACAAGGAACAATAGTTGAAGATAGTTGAAGTCAGGCGTCCACCTAGAGAACAATGAATAATAGTTGAAGATAGTAGCATTCAGGCGTCCACCTGGAGAACGAGGAACAATAGTTAAAGATAGTTGAAGTCAGGCGTCCACCTGGGGCACAAGGAACAATAGTTGAAGATAGTTGAAGTCAGGCGTCCACCTAGAGAACAATGAATAATAGTTGAAGATAGTAGCATTCAGGCGTCCACCTGGAGAACGAGGAACAATAGTTAAAGATAGTTGAAGTCAGGCGTCCACCTGGGGCACAAGGAACAATAGTTGAAGATAGTTGAAGTCAGGCGTCCACCTAGAGAACAATGAATAATAGTTGAAGATAGTAGCATTCAGGCGTCCACCTGGAGAACGAGGAACAATAGTTAAAGATAGTTGAAGTCAGGCGTCCACCTGGGGCACAAGGAACAATAGTTGAAGATAGTTGAAGTCAGGCGTCCACCTAGAGAACAATGAATAATAGTTGAAGATAGTAGCATTCAGGCGTCCACCTGGAGAACGAGGAACAATAGTTAAAGATAGTTGAAGTCAGGCGTCCACCTGGGGCACAAGGAACAATAGTTGAAGATAGTTGAAGTCAGGCGTCCACCTAGAGAACAATGAATAATAGTTGAAGATAGTAGCATTCAGGCGTCCACCTGGAGAACGAGGAACAATAGTTAAAGATAGTTGAAGTCAGGCGTCCACCTGGGGCACAAGGAACAATAGTTGAAGATAGTTGAAGTCAGGCGTCCACCTAGAGAACAATGAATAATAGTTGAAGATAGTAGCATTCAGGCGTCCACCTGGAGAACGAGGAACAATAGTTAAAGATAGTTGAAGTCAGGCGTCCACCTGGGGCACAAGGAACAATAGTTGAAGATAGTTGAAGTCAGGCGTCCACCTAGAGAACAATGAATAATAGTTGAAGATAGTAGCATTCAGGCGTCCACCTGGAGAACGAGGAACAATAGTTAAAGATAGTTGAAGTCAGGCGTCCACCTGGGGCACAAGGAACAATAGTTGAAGATAGTTGAAGTCAGGCGTCCACCTAGAGAACAATGAATAATAGTTGAAGATAGTAGCATTCAGGCGTCCACCTGGAGAACGAGGAACAATAGTTAAAGATAGTTGAAGTCAGGCGTCCACCTGGGGCACAAGGAACAATAGTTGAAGATAGTTGAAGTCAGGCGTCCACCTAGAGAACAATGAATAATAGTTGAAGATAGTAGCATTCAGGCGTCCACCTGGAGAACGAGGAACAATAGTTAAAGATAGTTGAAGTCAGGCGTCCACCTGGGGCACAAGGAACAATAGTTGAAGATAGTTGAAGTCAGGCGTCCACCTAGAGAACAATGAATAATAGTTGAAGATAGTAGCATTCAGGCGTCCACCTGGAGAACGAGGAACAATAGTTAAAGATAGTTGAAGTCAGGCGTCCACCTGGGGCACAAGGAACAATAGTTGAAGATAGTTGAAGTCAGGCGTCCACCTAGAGAACAATGAATAATAGTTGAAGATAGTAGCATTCAGGCGTCCACCTGGAGAACGAGGAACAATAGTTAAAGATAGTTGAAGTCAGGCGTCCACCTGGAGAACAAGGAACAATAGTTAAAGATAGTTGAAGTCAGGCGTCCACCTGGAGAACAAGGAACAATAGTTGAAGATAGCTGGAGTCAGGCAACCACCTGGAGAACAAGGAACAAATAGTTGAAGATAGTTGAAGTAAGGCGTCCACCTAGAGAACAAGGAACAATAGTTGAAGATAGTTAAACTCAGGCATCCACCTGGAGAACAAGGAACAATAGTTGATGATTGTTGAAGTCAGGTGTCCACCTGGAGACAAGGAACAATAGTCGAAAATAGTTAAAGTCACGCATCCACCTGGAAAACAAGGAACAATAGTCGAAGATAGTTGAAGTCAGTTGTCCACATGGAGAACAAGTAACAACAGTTTAAGATAGTTGAAGTTAGGCGTCCACCTAGAGAACAAGGAACAATAGTTGAAGATAGTTAAACTCAGGCATCCACCTGGAGAACAAGGAACAATTGTTGAAGATAGTTGAAGTCAGGTGTCCACCTGGAGACAAGGAACAACAGTTGAAGATAGTTAAAGTCAGGCATCCACCTGGAACACAAGGAACAATAGTCGAAGATAGTTGAAGTCAGTTGTCCACATGGAGAACAAGGAACAACAGTTTAAGATAGTTGAATTCTGGCGTCCACATGGAGTACAAGGAACAATTGTTGAAGATAGTTGAAGTCAGGCATCCACCTAGAGAACAATGAATAATAGTTGAAGATAGTAGAATTCAGGCGTCCACCTGGAGAACGAGGAACAATAGTTAAAGATAGTTGAAGTCAGGTGTCCACCTGGAGAACAAGGAACAATAGTTGAAGATAGTTGAAATCAGGCAACCACCTGGAGAACAAGGAACAAATAGTTGAAGATAGTTGAAGCCATCCGTCCACCTAGAGAACAAGGAACAATAGTTTAAGATAGTTGAAGTCAGGCGTCCACCTGGAGAACAAGGAACCATTGTTGAAGATAGTTGAAGTAAGGTGTCCACCTGGAGAACAAGGAATAATAGTCGAAGATAGTTAAAGTCAGGCATCCACCTGGAGAACAAGGAACAATAGTCGAAGATATTTGAAGTCAGTTGTCCACATGGAGAACAAGGAATAATTGTTGAAAAGAGTTGAAGTGAGGCGTCCATATGGAGAACAAGGAACAACAGTTGAAGATAGTTAAAGTCAGGCGTCCACCTGGAGAACAACGAACAATAGTTGAAGATAGTTGAAGTCAGGCGTCGACCTGGAAAACAAGGAACAATAGCTGAAGATAGTTGAAGTCAGTCGTCCAGCTGGAGAACAAGGAACATTAGTTGAAGTCAGGCGTCCACCTAGAGAACAAGGAAAAATAGTAGAAGATAGTTGAAGTCAGGCGTCCACCTGGAGAACAAGGAACAATTGCTAAAATTTTTTGAATTCAGGCGTCAGCCCGGATAACATGGAATAATAGTTTAGGATAGTTGAAGTCAGGCGTCCACCTAGAGAATAAGGAACCATCGTTGAAGATAGTTGAAGTAAGGCGTCCACCTGGAGAACAAGGAACAATAGTTAAAGATAGTTGAAGTCTGGCATCCACCTGGAGAACAAGGAATAANAAAGCTTTTTGAAGTCAGGAATCCACCTAGAGAACAGGGAACAATCGGTAAAGATAGTTGAATTCAATCGTCCACCTAGAAAACAAGGAACAATAGTTGAATATAGTTGAAGTCAGGCGTCCACCTGGAGAACAAGGTACAATAGTTGAAGAAAGTTGAAGTCAGGCGTCCACATGGAGAACAAGGAACAATAGTTGAAGTCAGGCGTCCACCTAGAGAACAAGGAACCATAGTTGAAGTCAGGTGTCCACCTGGAGAACATGAACAATAGTTAAAGTTTTTGGAAGTCAGGCGTCCACCTAGAGAACAAGGAACAATAGTTGAGGATAGTTGAAGTCAGGAGTCCACATGGAGAACAAGGAACAATTATTGAAGATAGTTGACGTAGGGCGTCCACATGGAGAACAAGGAACAATAGTTGAAGATAGTTAAAGTCAGGCGTCCACCTGGAGAACAAGGAACAATAGTTGAAGATAGTTAAAGTCAGGCGTCCACCTGGAGAACAAGGAACAATAGTTGAAGATAGTTTTAGTCAGGCGTCCACCTGGAAAACAAGGAACAATAGTCGAAGATAGTTGAAGTTTGGCATCCACCTGGAGAACAAGGAATAACAGTTAAAGATAGTTAAAGTTAGGCATCTACCTGGAGAACAAGGAATCATAGTTGAAGATAGTTGAAGTAAGGCGTCCACCTGGAGAACAAGGAACAATAGTTAAAGATAGTTGAAGTCAGGAATCCACCTAGAGAACAAGGAACAATAGTTAAAGATAGTTGAATTCAATCGTCCACCTGGAGAACAAGGAACAATAGTTGAAGATAGTTGAAGTCAGGCGTCCACCTGGAGAACAAGGAACAATAGTTGAAGTCAGGCGTCCACCTAGAGATCAAGGAACCATAGTTGAAGTCAGGTGTCCACCTGGAGAACATGAACAATTGTTAAAGTTTTTGGAAGTCAGACGTCCTCCTGGATAACAAGGAACAATAGTTGAGGATAGTTGAAGTCCGGCATCCACATGGAGAACAAGGAACAATTGTTGAAGATAGTTTAAGTCAGGCATCCACATGGAGAACAAGGAACAATAGTTGAAGATAGTTAAAGTCAGGCATCCACCTGGAGAACAAGGAACAATAGTTGAAGATAGTTAAAGTCAGGCATCCACCTGGAGAACAAGGAACAATAGTTGAAGATAGTTGAAGTCAGGCGTTCATATGGAGAATAAGGAACAATAGTTAAAGTTTTTGGAAGTCAAGCGTCCACTTGGTGAACAAGGAACAATAGTTGAAGATAGTTGAAGTCAGACGTCGACCTGGAGAACAGGGAACATTAGCTGAAGATAGTTAAAGTCAGCCATCCAGCTGGAGAACAATGAACATTAGTTGAAGATAGTTGAAGTCAAGCGTCCACCTAGAGAACAAGGAACAATAGTTTATGATAGTTGAAGTCAGGCATCCAGCTGGAGAACAAAGAACAATTGTTAAAATTTTTGAAAATCAGGCGTCCACGCGGAGAACAAGGAATAATAGTTTAGGATAGTTGAAGTCAGGCGTCCACCTAGAGAATAAGGAACCATAGTTGAAGATAGTTGAAGTAAGGCGTCCACCTGGAGAACATGGAACAATAGTTAAAGATAGTTGAAGTCAGGCATCCACCTGGAGAATAAGGAATAATAGTTAAAGATAGTTGAAGTTAGGCATTCACCTGGAGAACAAGGAACCATAGTTGAAGATAGTTGAAATAAGGCGTCCACCTGGAGAACAAGGAACAATAGTTAAAGATAGTTGAAGTCAGGCATCCACCTGGAGAAGAAGGAACAATAGTTAAAGATAGTTGAATTCAAGCGTCCACCTGGAGAACAAGGAACAATAGTTGAAGATAGTTAAAGTCAGGCGTCCACATGGAGAACAAGGAACAATAGTTGAAGATAGTAGAATTCAGGCATCCACCTGGAGAACAAGGAACAATAGTTAAAGATAGTTGAAGTCAGTCGTCCACCTAGAGAACAAGGAACAAATAGTTGAAGATAGTTGAAGTCAGGCAACCACCTGGAGAAAAAGGAACAATAGTTAAAGATAGTTGAAGTCAGGCATCCACCTGGACAACAAGGAACAATAGTCGAAGGTAGTTGAAGTCAGGCGTCCACCTGGAAAACAAGGAACAATAGTCGAAGATAGTTTTAGTCAGGCGTCCACCTGGAAAACAAGGAACAATAGTCGAAGATAGTTGAAGTCAGCCGTCCAGCTGGAGAACAAGGAACAATAGTTGAAGATAGTTAAACTCTGGCATCCAGCTAGAGAACAAGGAACAATAGTTGAAGATAGTTGAAGTCAGGCAACCACCTGGAGAACAAGGAACAATAGTTGAAGGTAGTTGAAGTCAGGTGTCCACCTGGACAACAAGGAACAATAGTCGAAGATAGTTTTAGTCAGGCGTCCACCTGGTGAACAATGAACAATAGTCGATGATAGTTGAAGTCAGGCATCCATATGGAGAACAAGGAAGAATAGTTGAAGATAGTTGAAGTTAGGCGTCCACTTGGAGAACAAGGAAAAATAGTTTAAGATAGTTGAAGTCAGGCGTCCACCTGGAGAACAAGGAACCATTGTTGAAGATAGTTGAAGTAAGGCGTCCACCTGGAGAACAAGGAATAATAGTCGAAGATAGTTATAGTCTGGCATCCACCTGGAGAACAAGGAACAATAGTCGAAGATAGTTAAAGTCAGTTGTCCACATGGAGAACAAGGAATAATAGTTGAAAAGAGTTGAAGTGAGGCGTCCATATGGAGAACAAGGAACAACAGTTGAAGATAGTTAAAGTCAGGCGTCCACCTGGAGAACAAGGAATAATAGTTGAAGATAGTTGAAGTCAGGCGTCGACCTGGAGAACAAGGAATAATAGCTGAAGATAGTTGAAGTCAGGCGTGCACCTGGAGAACAAGGAACAATAGTTGAGGATAGTTTAAGTCAGGCGTCCACCTGGAGAACAAGGAACAATAGTTGAAGATAGTTGAAGTCAGGCGTCCACCTGGAGAACAAGGAACAATAGTTGAAGATAGTTGAAGTCAGGCGTCCACCTGGAGAACAAGGAACAATAGTTGAAGATAGTTGAAGTCAGGCGTCCACCTGGAGAACAAGGAACAATAGTTGAAGATAGTTGAAGTCAGGCGTCCACCTGGAGAACAAGGAACAATAGTTGAAGATAGTTGAAGTCAGGCGTCCACCTGGAGAACAAGGAACAATAGTTGAAGATAGTTGAAGTCAGGCGTCCACCTGGAGAACAAGGAACAATAGTTGAAGATAGTTGAAGTCAGGCGTCCACCTGGAGAACAAGGAACAATAGTTGAAGATAGTTGAAGTCAGGCGTCCACCTGGAGAACAAGGAACAATAGTTGAAGATAGTTGAAGTCAGGCGTCCACCTGGAGAACAAGGAACAATAGTTGAAGATAGTTGAAGTCAGGCGTCCACCTGGAGAACAAGGAACAATAGTTGAAGATAGTTGAAGTCAGGCGTCCACCTGGAGAACAAGGAACAATAGTTGAAGATAGTTGAAGTCAGGCGTCCACCTGGAGAACAAGGAACAATAGTTGAAGATAGTTGAAGTCAGGCGTCCACCTGGAGAACAAGGAACAATAGTTGAAGATAGTTAAACTCAGGCATCCACCTGGAGAACAAGGAACAATAGTTGAAGATAGTTAAACTCAGGCATCCACCTGGAGAACAAGGAACAATAGTTGAAGATAGTTGAAGTCAGACATCCACCTGGACAACAAGGAACAATTGTCGAAGATAGTTTTAGTCAGGCGTCCACCTGGAGAACAAGGAACAATAGTCGAAGATAGTTGAAGTAAGGCTTCCACATGGAGAACAAAGAACAATAGTCGAAGATAGTTAAAGTCGGTCATCCAGCTGGAGAACAAGGAACAATAGTTGAAGATAGTTAAACTCAGGCATCCACCTGGAGAACAAGGAACAATAGTTGAAGATAGTTGAAGTCGGGCAACCACCTGGAGAACAAGGAACAAATAGTTGAAGATAGTTGAAGTCATGCGTCTACCTGGAGAACAAGGAACAATAGTTGAAGGTAGTTGAAGTCAGGTGTCCACCTGGACAACAAGGAACAATAGTCGAAGATAGTTTTAGTCAGGCGTCCACCTGGAGAACAATGAACAATAGTCGATGATAGTTGAAGTCAGGCGTCCATATGGAGAACAAGGAAGAATAGTTGAAGATAGTTGAAGTCAGGCGTCCCCTGGAGAACAAGGAACAATAGTTGAAGATAGTTGAAGTCAGGCAACCATCTGGAGAATAAGGAACATATAGTTGAAGATAGTTGAATTCAGGCGTCCACCTGGAGAACAAGGAACAATAGTTGAAGATAGTTAAACTCAGGCATCCACCTGGAGAACAAGGAACAATAGTTGAAGATAGTTGAAGTCAGGCGTCCACCTTGAGACAAGGAACAATAGTCGAAGATAGTTAAAGTCAGGCATCCACCAGGAGAACAAGGAACAATAGTCGAAGATAGTTGAAGTCAGTTGTCCACATGGAGAACAAGGAACAATAGTTTAAGATAGTTGAAGTCAAGCATCCACATGGAGAACAAGGAACAATTGTTGAAGATAGTTGAAGTCAGGCGTCCACCTAGAGAACAAGGAATAATAGTTGAAGATAGTAGAATTCAGGCGTCCACCTGGAGAACAAGGAACAATAGTTGAAGATAGCTGAAGTCAGGCGTCCACCTGGAGAACAAGGAACAATAGTGGAAGATAGTTGAAGTCAGGCAAACACCTGGAGAACAAGGAACAAATAGTTGAAGATAGTTGAAGTCAGGCGTCCACCTGGAGAACAAGGAACAATTGTTAATGATAGTTGAAGTCAGGCATCCACCTGGAGAACAAGGAATAATAGTTAAAGATAGTTGAAGTTAGGCATCCACCTGGAGAACAAGGAACCATAGTTGAAGATAGTTGAAGTAAGGCGTCCACCTGGAGAACAAGGAACAATAGTTAAAGATAGTTTATGTCAGGCATCCACCTAGAGAACAAGGAACAATAGGTAAAGATAGTTGAATTCAATCGTCCACCTGGAGAACAAGGAAAAATAGTTGAAGATAGTTAAAGTTAGGCGTCCACCTGGAGAACAAGGAACAATAGTTGAAGAATGTTGAAGTCAGGCGTCCACATGGAGAACAAGGAACAATAGTTGAAGTCAGGCATCCACCTAGAGAACAAGGAACCATAGTTGAAGTCAGGCGTCCACCTGGAGAACATGAAAAATAATTAAAGTTTTTGGAAGTCAGGCGTCCACCTGGAGAACAAGGAACAATAGTTGAGGATAGTTGAAGTCAGGCGTCCACATGGAGAACAGGGAACAATTATTGAAGATAGTTGAAGTCAGGCGTCCACATGGAGATAAAGGAACAATAGTTGAAGATAGTTGAAGTCAGGCGTCCACCTGGAGCGCAAGGAACGATAGTTGAGGATAGTTGAAGTTAAGCGTCCACATGGAGAACAAGGAACAATCATTGAAGATAGTTGAAGTCAGGCATCCACATGGAGAACAAGGAACAATAGTTGAAGATAGTTAAAGTCAGGCGTCCACCTGTAGAACAAGGAACAAAAGTTGAATATAGTTAAAGTCAGGCGACAAGATGGAGAATAAGGAACAATAGTTGAATATAGCTGAAGTTAGGCGTCCACCTGGAGAACAAGGAACAAATAGTTGAAAATAGTTAAAGTCAGGCGTCCACCTGGAAAACAAGGAGCAATAGTTGAAGATAGTTAAAGTCAGGCGTCCACCTAGAAAACAAGGAATAATAGTTGAAGATAGTTGAATTCAGGCTTCCACCTGGAGAACAAGGAACAATAGCTGAAGATAGTTTAAGTCAGGCGTCCACCAGAAGAACAAGGAATAATAGTCGATGATAGTTGAAGTCAGGCGTCCACATGGAGAACAAGGAAGAATAGTTGAAGATAGTTGAAGTTAAGCGTCCACATGGAGAACAAGGAACAATAGTTGAAGATAGTTAATTTCAGGCGTCCACCTGGAGAACAAGGAACAATAGTTGAAGATAGTTGAAGTCAGACGTCCACCTGGAGAACAAGGAATAATAGATAAAGATAGTTGAAGTCAGACGTCCAACTGGAGAACAAGGAACATTAGTTGAAGATAGTTGAAGTCAGGCGTCCACCTAGAGAACATGGAACAATAGTTTAGTATTGTTGAAGTCAGGCATCCACCTGGAGAACAAGGAACAATAGGTAAAGATAGTTGAATTCAATCGTCCACCTGGAGAACAAGGAACAATAGTTGAAGTTAGGCGTCCACCTAGAGAACAAGGAACCATAGTTGAAGTTAGGCGTCCACCTGGAGAACATGAACAATAGTAAAAGTTTTTGGAAGTCAGGCGTCCACCTGGCGAACAAGGAACAATAGTTGAGGATAGTTGAAGTCAGGCGTCCACATGGAGAACAAGGAACAATTGTTGAAGATAGTTAAAGTCAGGCATCCACCTGAAGAACAAGGAACAATAGTTGAAGATAGTTGAAGTCAAGCGAACAATAGTTGAAGATAGTTGAAGTCAGGCATCCATATGGAGAACAAGGAACAATAGTTAAAGTTTTTGGAAGTCAGGCGTCCACCTGGAGAACAAGGAACAATAGTTGAGGATAGTTGAAGTCAGGCGTCCACATGGAGAACAAGGAACAATCGTTGAATATAGTTGAAGTCAGGCGTCCACATGGAGAACAAGGAACAATAGTTGAAGATAGTTAAAGTCAGGCATCCACCTGGAGAACAAGGAACAATAGTTGAAGATAGTTGAAGTCAGGCATCTATATGGAGAACAAGGAACAATAGTTAAAATTTTTGGAAGTCAGGCGTCCACTCGGAGAACAAGGAACAATAGTTTAGGATAGTTGAAGTTAGGCATCCACCTAGAGAATAAGGAACCATAGTTGAAGATAGTTGAAGTAAGGCGTCCACCTGGAAAACAAGGAACAATAGTTAAAGATAGTTGAAGTTAGGCATCCACCTGGAGAACAAGGAACATTAGTTGAAGATAGTTGAAGTCAGGCATCCACCTAGAGAACAAGGAACAATAGTTTAGTATAGTTGAGGTCAGGCATCGACCTGGAGAACAAGGAACAATAGGTAAAGATAGTTGAATTCAATCGTCCACCTGGAGAACAAGGAACAATAGTTGAAGATAGTTGAAGTCAGGCGTCTACCTGGAGAACAATGAGCAATAGTTGAAGAAAGTTGAAGTCAGGCGTCCACATGGATAACCAGGAACAATAGTTGAAGTTAGGCGTCCACCTAGAGAACAAGGAACCATAGTTGAAGTTAGGCATCCACCTGGAGAACATGAACAATATTAAAAGTTTTTGGAAGTCAGGCGTCCACCTGGAGAACAAGGAATAATTTTTGAGGATAGTTGAAGTCCGGCGTCCACATGGAGAACAAGGAACAATTGTTGAAGATAGTTGAAGTCAGGCGTCCACCTGGAGAACAAGGAATTATAGTTGAAAATAGTTGAAGTCAAGCGAACAATAGTTGAAGAGAGTTAAAGTCAGGCGTCCACATGGAGAACAAGGAACAATCGTTGAAGATAGTTGAAGTCAGGCGTCCACATGGAGAACAAGAAATAATAGTTGAAGATAGTTGAAGTCATGCGTCCACCTAGAAAACAAGGAACAATAGTTGAAGATAGTTGAAGTCAGGCGTCCACATAGAGAACAAGGAAAAATAGTTGAAGATAGTTAAAGTCAGGCGTCCACCTGTAGAACAAGGAATAATAGTTGAAGATAGTTGAAGTCAGGCGACAACCTAGAGAACAAGGAACAATAGTTGAATATAGCTGAAGTTAGGCGTCCACCTAGAGAACAAGGAACATATAGTTGAAGATAGTTGAAGTCAAGCGTCCACCTGCAGAATAAGGAACAATAGTTGAAGATAGTTGAAGTCAGCCGTCCACCTAGAAAACAAGGAACAATAGTTGAAGATAGTTGAAGTAAGGCGTCCACCTGTAGAACAAGGAATAATAGTTGAAGATAGTTGAAGTCAGGCGACAACCTAGAGAACAAGGAACAGTAGTTGAATATAGCTGAAGTTAGGCGTCCACCTGGAGAACAAGGAACATATAGTTGAAGATAGTTGAAGTCAAGCATCCACTTGGAGAACAAGGAACAATAGTTGAAGATAGTTGAAGTCAGGCGTCCACCTAGAAAACAAGGAACAATAGTTGAAGATAGCTGAAGTCAGGCGTCCACTTGGAGAACGAGGAACAATAGTTGAAGATAGTTTAAGTCAGGCGTCCACCTGGAGAACAAGGAACAATAGTCGATGATAGTTGAAGTCAGGCGTCCATTTGGAGAACAAGGAAGAATAGTTGAAGATAGTTGAAGTTAAGCGTCCACATGGAGAACAAGGAACAGTAGTTGAAGATAGTTAAAGTCAAACGTCCACCTGGAGAACAAGGAATAATAGTTTAAGATAGTTAAAGTCAGGCGTCCACCTGGAGAACAAGGAACAATAGTTGAAGATAGTTGAAGTCAGGCGACAATAGTTGAAGATAGTTGAAGTCAGGCGTCCATATGGAGAACAAGGAACAATATTTAAAGTTTTTGGAAGTCAGGCATCCACCTGGAGCACAAGGAACAATAGTTGAGGATAGTTGAAGTCAGGCGTCCACATTGAGAACAAGGAACAATCGTTGAAGATAGTTGAAGTCAGGCGTCCACATGGAGAACAAGGAACAATAGTTGAAGAAAGTTAAAGTCAGGCGTCCACCTGGAGAACAAGGAATAATTGTTGAAGATAGTTGAAGTCAGGCGTCCATATGGAGAACAAGGAACAATAGTTAAGGATAGTTAAAGTCAGGCGTCCACCTGGAGAACAAGGAACAATAGTTGAAGATAGTTTAAGACAGGCATCCACCTGGAGAACAAGGAACAATAGTCGATGATAGTTGAAGTCAAGCGTCCACATGGAGAACAAGGAAGAATAGTTGAAGATAGTGGAAGTTAAGCGTCCACATGCAGAACAAGGAACAATAGTTAAGGATAGTTAAAGTCAGGCGTCCACCTGGAGAACAAGGAATAATAGTTGAAGATAGTTGAAGTCAGGCGTCCACCTGGAGAACAAGGAATAATAGTTGAAGATAGTTGAAGTCAGGCGTCCACCTGGAGAACAAGGAATAATAGTTGAAGATAGTTGAAGTCAGGCGTCCACCTGGAGAACAAGGAATAATAGTTGAAGATAGTTGAAGTCAGGCGTCCACCTGGAGAACAAGGAATAATAGTTGAAGATAGTTGAAGTCAGGCGTCCACCTGGAGAACAAGGAATAATAGTTGAAGATAGTTGAAGTCAGGCGTCCACCTGGAGAACAAGGAATAATAGTTGAAGATAGTTGAAGTCAGGCGTCCACCTGGAGAACAAGGAATAATAGTTGAAGATAGTTGAAGTCAGGCGTCCACCTGGAGAACAAGGAATAATAGTTGAAGATAGTTGAAGTCAGGCGTCCACCTGGAGAACAAGGAATAATAGTTGAAGATAGTTGAAGTCAGGCGTCCACCTGGAGAACAAGGAATAATAGTTGAAGATAGTTGAAGTCAGGCGTCCACCTGGAGAACAAGGAATAATAGTTGAAGATAGTTGAAGTCAGGCGTCCACCTGGAGAACAAGGAATAATAGTTGAAGATAGTTGAAGTCAGGCGTCCACCTGGAGAACAAGGAATAATAGTTGAAGATAGTTGAAGTCAGGCGTCCACCTGGAGAACAAGGAATAATAGTTGAAGATAGTTGAAGTCAGGCGTCCACCTGGAGAACAAGGAATAATAGTTGAAGATAGTTGAAGTCAGGCGTCCACCTGGAGAACAAGGAATAATAGTTGAAGATAGTTGAAGTCAGGCGTCCACCTGGAGAACAAGGAATAATAGTTGAAGATAGTTGAAGTCAGGCGTCCACCTGGAGAACAAGGAATAATAGTTGAAGATAGTTGAAGTCAGGCGTCCACCTGGAGAACAAGGAATAATAGTTGAAGATAGTTGAAGTCAGGCGTCCACCTGGAGAACAAGGAATAATAGTTGAAGATAGTTGAAGTCAGGCGTCCACCTGGAGAACAAGGAATAATAGTTGAAGATAGTTGAAGTCAGGCGTCCACCTGGAGAACAAGGAATAATAGTTGAAGATAGTTGAAGTCAGGCGTCCACCTGGAGAACAAGGAATAATAGTTGAAGATAGTTGAAGTCAGGCGTCCACCTGGAGAACAAGGAATAATAGTTGAAGATAGTTGAAGTCAGGCGTCCACCTGGAGAACAAGGAATAATAGTTGAAGATAGTTGAAGTCAGGCGTCCACCTGGAGAACAAGGAATAATAGTTGAAGATAGTTGAAGTCAGGCGTCCACCTGGAGAACAAGGAATAATAGTTGAAGATAGTTGAAGTCAGGCGTCCACCTGGAGAACAAGGAATAATAGTTGAAGATAGTTGAAGTCAGGCGTCCACCTGGAGAACAAGGAATAATAGTTGAAGATAGTTGAAGTCAGGCGTCCACCTGGAGAACAAGGAATAATAGTTGAAGATAGTTGAAGTCAGGCGTCCACCTGGAGAACAAGGAATAATAGTTGAAGATAGTTGAAGTCAGGCGTCCACCTGGAGAACAAGGAATAATAGTTGAAGATAGTTGAAGTCAGGCGTCCACCTGGAGAACAAGGAATAATAGTTGAAGATAGTTGAAGTCAGGCGTCCACCTGGAGAACAAGGAATAATAGTTGAAGATAGTTGAAGTCAGGCGTCCACCTGGAGAACAAGGAATAATAGTTGAAGATAGTTGAAGTCAGGCGTCCACCTGGAGAACAAGGAATAATAGTTGAAGATAGTTGAAGTCAGGCGTCCACCTGGAGAACAAGGAATAATAGTTGAAGATAGTTGAAGTCAGGCGTCCACCTGGAGAACAAGGAATAATAGTTGAAGATAGTTGAAGTCAGGCGTCCACCTGGAGAACAAGGAATAATAGTTGAAGATAGTTGAAGTCAGGCGTCCACCTGGAGAACAAGGAATAATAGTTGAAGATAGTTGAAGTCAGGCGTCCACCTGGAGAACAAGGAATAATAGTTGAAGATAGTTGAAGTCAGGCGTCCACCTGGAGAACAAGGAATAATAGTTGAAGATAGTTGAAGTCAGGCGTCCACCTGGAGAACAAGGAATAATAGTTGAAGATAGTTGAAGTCAGGCGTCCACCTGGAGAACAAGGAATAATAGTTGAAGATAGTTGAAGTCAGGCGTCCACCTGGAGAACAAGGAATAATAGTTGAAGATAGTTGAAGTCAGGCGTCCACCTGGAGAACAAGGAATAATAGTTGAAGATAGTTGAAGTCAGGCGTCCACCTGGAGAACAAGGAATAATAGTTGAAGATAGTTGAAGTCAGGCGTCCACCTGGAGAACAAGGAATAATAGTTGAAGATAGTTGAAGTCAGGCGTCCACCTGGAGAACAAGGAATAATAGTTGAAGATAGTTGAAGTCAGGCGTCCACCTGGAGAACAAGGAATAATAGTTGAAGATAGTTGAAGTCAGGCGTCCACCTGGAGAACAAGGAATAATAGTTGAAGATAGTTGAAGTCAGGCGTCCACCTGGAGAACAAGGAATAATAGTTGAAGATAGTTGAAGTCAGGCGTCCACCTGGAGAACAAGGAATAATAGTTGAAGATAGTTGAAGTCAGGCGTCCACCTGGAGAACAAGGAATAATAGTTGAAGATAGTTGAAGTCAGGCGTCCACCTGGAGAACAAGGAATAATAGTTGAAGATAGTTGAAGTCAGGCGTCCACCTGGAGAACAAGGAATAATAGTTGAAGATAGTTGAAGTCAGGCGTCCACCTGGAGAACAAGGAATAATAGTTGAAGATAGTTGAAGTCAGGCGTCCACCTGGAGAACAAGGAACAATAGTCGATGATAGTTGAAGTCAGGCGTCCACATGGAGAACAAGGAAGAATAGTTGAAGATAGTTAAAGTTAAGCGTCCACATGCAGAACAAGGAACAATAGTTGAAGAGAGTTAAAGTTAGGCGTCCACCTGGAGAACAAGGAACAATAGTTGAAGATAGTCGAAGTCAGGCATCCACGTGGAGAACAAGGAACAATAGTCGAAGATAGTTGAAGTCAGGCGTCCACATGGAGAACAAGGAACAATAGTTAAAGATAGTTAAAGTCAGACGTCCACCTGTAGAACAAGGAACAATAGTTGAAGATAGTTGAAGTCAGGCGACAACCTGGAGAAAAAGGAACAATGTTTGAATATAGCTGAAGTTAGGCGTACACCTGGAGGACAAGGAACATATAGTTGAAGATAGTTGAAGTCAAGCGTCTACCTGGAGAACAAGGAACAATAGTTGAAGATAGTTGAAGTCAAGCGTCCACCTAGAAAACAAGGAACAATAGTTGAAGATAGTTGAAGTCAGGCATCCACCTGGAGAACAAGGAACAATAATTGAAGATAGTTTAAGTCAGGCGTCCACCTGGAGAACAACGAACAATAGTCGATGATAGTTGAAGTCAGGCGTCCATTTGGAGAACAAGGAAGAATAGTTCAAGATAGTTGAAGTTAAGCGTCCACATGGAGAACAAGGAACAATAGTTGAAGATAGTTAAAGTCAGGCATCCATCTGGACAACAAGGAACAATAGTTGAAGATAGTTAAAGTCAGACGTTCACCTGGAGTACATGGAATAATAGTTGAAGACCTGGAGAACAAGGAACAATAGTTGAAGATAGTTGAAGTAAGGCATCCACCTGGAGAACAAGGAACAATAGTTGAAGATAGTTGAAGTCAGGCGTCCACATGGAAAACAAGGAACAATAGTTGAAGATAGTCGGAGTCAGGCGTCCACATGGAGAACAAGGAACAATAGTTGAGGATAGTTGGAGTCAGGCGTCCACATGGAGAACAAGGAACAATAGTTGAAGATAGTTGAAGTCAGGCGTCCACATGGAGAACAAGGAACAATAATTGAAGATAGTTAAAGTCAGGCGTCCACCTGTAGAACAAGGAACAATAGTTGAGGATAGTTGAAGTCAGGCGACAACCTGGAGAACAAGGAACAATACTTGAATATAGCTGAAGTTAGGCGTCCACCTGAAGAACAAAGAACATATAGTTGAAGATAGTTGAAGTCAAGCGTCCACCTGCAGAACAAGGAACAATAGTTGAAGATAGTTGAAGTCAGGCGTCCACCTGGAGAACAAGGAACAATAGTTGAAGATAGTTTAAGTCAGCTGTCCACCTGGAGATCAAGGAACAATAGTTGAAGATAGTTAAAGTCAGACGTCCACCTGGAGAACAAGGAATAATAGTTTAAGATAGTTAAAGTCAGGCGTCCACCTGGAGAACAAGCAACAATAGTTGAAGATAGTTGAAGTCAGGCGACAATAGTTGAAGATAGTTGAAGTCAGGCGTCCATATGGAGAACAAGGAACAGTAGTTAAAGTTTTTGGAAGTCAGGCGTCCACCTGGAGCACAAGGAACAATAAATGAGGATAGTTGAAGTCAAGCGTCCACATGGAGAACAAGGAATAATCGTTGGAGATAGTTGAAGTCAGGCGTCCACATGGAGAACAAGGAACAATAGTTGAAGCAAGTTAAAGTCAGGCGTCCACCTGGAGAACAAGGAACAATAGTTGAAGATAGTTGAAGTAAGGCATCCATATGGAGAACAAGGAACAATAGTTAAAGATAGTTGAAGTCAGGCGTCCACCTGGAGAACAAGGAACAATAGTCGATGATAGTTGAAGTCAGGCGTCCACATGGAGAACAAGGAAGAATAATTGAAGATAGTTGAAGTTAAGTGTCCACATACAGAACAAGGAACAATAGTTGAAGAGAATAAAAGTCAGGCATCCACATGGAGAACAAGGAACAATAGTTGAAGATAGTTGAAGTCAGGCGTCCACCTAGAAAACAAGGAACAATAGTTAAAGATAGTTAAAGTCAGGCGTCCACCTGTAGAACAAGGAACAATAGTTGAAGATAGTTGAAGTCAGGCGACAACCTGGAGAAAAAGGAACAATAGTTGAATATAGCTAAAGTTAGGCGCCCACCTGGAGAACAAGGAACATATAGTTGAAGATAGTTGAAGTCAAGCGTCCACCTGGAGAACAAGGAACAATAGTTGAAGATAGTTTAAGTCAGGCGTCCACCTGGAAAACAACGAACAATAGTCGATGATAGTTTAAGTCAGGCGTCCATTTGGAGAACAAGGAAGAATAGTTCAATATAGTTGAAGTTAAGCGTCCACATGGAGAACAAGGAACAATAGTTGAAGATAGTTAACGTCAGGCGTCCACCTGGACAACAAGGAATAATAGTTGAAGATAGTTAAAGTCAGACGTTCACCTGGAGAACAAGGAATAATAGTTGAAGATAGTTAATGTCAGGCGTCCACCTGGAGAACAAGGAACAATAGTTGAAGATAGTTGAAGTAAGGCATCCACCTGGAGAACAAGGAACAATAGTTAAAGATAGTTGAAGTCAGGCGTCCACATGGAAAACAAAGAACAATAGTTAAAGATAGTCGAAGTCAGGCGTCCACATGGAGAACAAGGAACAATAGTTGAAGATAGTTGAAGTCAGGCGTCCCCATGGAGAACAAGGAACAATAGTTGAAGATAGTTGAAGTCAGGCGTCCACTTGGAGAACAAGGAACATTAGTTGAAGATAGTTGAAGTCAGGCGTCCACCTGGAGAACAAGGAACAATAGTTGAGGATAGTTGAAGTCAGGCGTCCGCCTGGAGAACAAGGAACAATAGTTGAGGATAGTTGAAGCCAAGCGTCCACCTGGAGAACAATAAACAATATTTGAAGATAGTTGAAGTCAGGCGTCCACCTGGAGAACAAGGAACAATTATTAAAATTTTTGGAAGTCAGGCGTCCACCTGGAGAACAAGGAACAATAGTTGAAGATAGTCGAAGTCAGGCGTCCACATGGAGAACAAGGAACAATAGTTGAAGATAGTTGAAGTCAGGCGGCAATAGTTGAAGATAGTTGAAGTCAGGCGTCCATATGGAGAACAAGGAACAATAGTTAAACTTTTTTGGAAGTCAGGCGTCCACCTGGAGCACAAGGAACAATAGTTGAGGATAGTTGAAGTCAGGCGTCCACATGGAGAACAAGGAACAATTGTTGAAGATAGTTGAAGTCAGGCGTCCATATGGAGAACAAGGAACAATAGTTAAACATAGTTAAAGTCGGGCGTCCACCTGGAGAACAAGGAACAATAGTTGAAGATAGTTTAAGACAGGCGTCCACCTGAAGAACAAGGAACAATAGTTGAAGATAGTTAAAGTCAGACGTCCACCTGGAGAACAAGGAATAATAGTTGAAGATAGTTGAAGTCAGCCGTCCAACTGGAGAACAAGGAACATTAGTTGAAGATAGTTAAAGTCAGGCGTCCACCTGAAGAACAAGGAACAATATTTGAAGATAGTTGAAGTCAGGCGTCCTTATAGAGAACAAGGAATAATAGTTAAAGTTTTAGGAAGTCAGGCGTCCACCTGGAGAACAAGGAACAATAGTTGAGGATAGTTGGAGTCAGGCGTCCACATGGAGAACAAGGAACAATCGTTGAAGATAGTTGAAGTCAGGCGTCCACATGGAAAACAAGGAGCAATAGTTGAAGATAGTTGAAGTCATGCGTCCACATGGAGAATAAGGAACAATAGTTGAAGATAGTTGAAGTCAGGCGTCCACATGGAGAACAAGGAACAATAGTTGAAGATAGTTGAAGTCAGGCGTCCACATGGAGAACAAGGAACAATAGTTGAAGATAGTTAAAGTCAGGCGTCCACCTGTAGAACAAGGAATAATAGTTAAAGATAGTTGAAGTCAGGCGACAACCTGGAGAACAAGGAACAATACTTGAATATAGCTGAAGTTAGGCGTCCACC
>MU670343.1:5289-31467 GCA_026770625.1 Nicotiana glauca
TGATACATTCAGAAGTATCTAATTTGTTTGATATCTTAACCTTACGACCCAAAGAATGTTATGCTACGAATTCGTTACAGGAGTTAAAAAAAAATGCTTAGTACTATTTTGCGGGTTGCCTGTAGATAAAAAGAAGACTACCTTAATGCAACACCATAATTGCTGGGATACATAAGATATGTAATTAGCACCTCATTAGCAAGTATTCGTGGTGACCTCAAGCTGACTTCGTGAATTCAGAAAATGAAAAAGTAAATATGTCCAAAGTGTTCCCAATTTTGACATATCAAATGAATCACAGTGGATTGTTCTGTTCTGAGAGATGAGGAAAACAGAAATTCTAAAATTTACATTTAACTTGTGTATGCAATCATGTCTTCTTTGCTTACCACTTTCCTAAATGCAGTAACTTTAACTCCCAGTCAATGCCGGAATACTGTGTTTCCCCAGGGGATATTTTAAGGATCTAGTCTTGCAATTCTTGCAGCTGTATGGAGTACAACTATCTTTGTCATCTCTGTTTTGCTTCTACATTTGTTGATGGTAAAAATGTCAACCAATATACTTAAGGCTCGTTTTTTGAAAAGCATTTACTGCATTTAATTTCTTAGTGGGATTGTGGTCAAAAAACTTTCTTGAGAATTATTCCTCGTGTGTGCTTCCTCTTGCTGCTGGTTGCCCTTTCAGCATCCTAGTCTAGTAGTATCCTCTTAAATTGATACTTATGGAGCATTGATGGTAAAACAATCACACAGGATGCAAAACATGGAACAACTACAGGGGTGTCTGCTCAAGATAGAGCAACGACAGTACTGGCACTTGCGTCCGGAGATTCGAAGCCTGAGGATTTCAACCGACCAGGTCATATTTTTCCTTTGAAATACAGGCCAGGTGGAGTTCTAAAACGAGCTGGACATACTGAAGCTTCTGTGGATCTTGCCATGTTAGCTGGCTTAGACCCCGTTGGAGTAATATGTGAGATTGTGGATGAAGATGGTTCCATGGCCAGATTGCCTAAGCTTCGTCAATTTGCAGAAGAACATAACTTGAAGATCATATCAGTTGCTGACTTAATCAGGTAGTTCACAAATCTCCTTCAGATTTCATTAGGAATTGTTTTTGCTGAATAATTCCTTGGTCCTTTATTGTTTTGTCCTTCTGTAACGTGATGACTAGATACTTCTGATGGTTCTGAAGTGAGAAGCATCTTTTTATGTTTATTCTGGATCTATTTTCTTTTTAGCTTCGTCTTTCTTTCATCCTAACTGCATAAGAAATTATGCAAAAGTTCATGCCCCTTATACCTTAAGAGAAACCAATAGCTGTGTTAAAGTTCTATTTTGATAGCCAGGAGCACCAAGCTGTAATAGCTTCCTAATTGTGAATACACATTATGTTTTTAACTAAACCACTTCTAAAATGTTCTTTTTTCCCACTTTTACATCAATCAGTACCCCTTTAAGTCAATAGTTTCCTATGTTGAATAAGAAGTCTACTCTTTTTTTTTCTTTTTTCTTTTGGTATGCATTTAGGCTTTAGCTGCACTAGTATCTTAAAATTGGCTAGACGTGACTTTCCTTATCCTTGCTTTTTCCAGCAAACCAATTTGCTTGAAAGCAAGCATACTTTTAGCCCCTCTTCCACTTGTTTCTACTACATTAAATTTTTGTATATCATCTGACAAGAACTTCCTTTTACAGATATAGGAGGAAAAGAGATCAGTTGGTAGAGCATGCTTCTGCGGCAAGATTACCTACTATGTGGGGCCCATTCACTGCCCATTGCTTCAAGTCAATAATAGATGGAATTGAGCACATTGCTATGGTTAAGGTGAGCACCTTTGGGATATTCTCTCATCTATCTTCAGCAGTAATCACAAAACTAGTTATATCTAGTAGAAACATGAGGTTCCATCTTTTTCTTAATTGTGAAGGGGAAGAGCACATCTGGTATTGTATCTTACACCATCTTATAGTTAGGCATCCTTTTAGCAAATTTATATTAATGCAAACTATGGTAATATTGAATTGGCAAAGTTAATTTCACTTCTGGGACTGATTTGGACGAGTTTGTGTAATGAACAGGGAGATATTGGAGATGGCCAAGATATTCTTGTCCGGGTACACTCGGAGTGCCTCACAGGAGATATATTCGGTTCAGCCAGATGTGACTGTGGGAACCAGCTGGCGCTTGCAATGCAACAAATTGAGGCTGCTGGCAAGGGGGTTTTGGTTTACCTCCGTGGTCATGAGGGCAGAGGAATTGGTTTGGGTCACAAACTTCGTGCTTATAATTTACAAGATGCTGGACGTGATACTGTTGAAGCGAATGAAGAGCTTGGTTTGCCTGTTGATTCAAGAGAGTATGGGATTGGTGCGCAGGTACTTTACTTTCTGTAAAACTTTTCTGGTGTAACTTTCCTCCTCGGTGAAAGAGGGCAAAAATATGAGCTCTTTCTGCATTATGCCGTAAATTGTGTGTAAATCTAATGTATCATATAGCAAGGCTAAACTTGTATCCTTGTGCAGATGTTGAGGGATCTTGGTGTTCGAACTATGAGGTTGATGACAAACAATCCTGCAAAATATAGAGGGCTTAAGGGTTATGGTTTGGCAATTTCTGGTAGAGTCCCACTTCTGTGTCCCATTACAAAAGAAAACAAGAAATATCTTGAAACAAAACGCGCTAAAATGGGCCATGTGTATGGGTTGGACCTTATTCGCCCTGCAACCAGCACCAGCACCAGCACCAGCACAAGCACAACAAATGGTAAACCAAACGTGGAGAATATTTCTACTGCATAGAATTCATAAACATATTAATGTTTCTAGGCTTGGGAACTGATAAGATGTTCTTGTTGGTGAACAACTTGTTGGAGACATAGCAATCACCTGGATGCAAACTTGGGATACCATGACAAATAATTCATATCTTAGTCATAGTTTTATTGCTACTTGTAATGGAATAATGGTTTCTTGGTGCAGATTATGTATACGGACATTCTTCTTGTACTTGAATGTATACTAGCGTTGATAAGAAAGTAATGCGATTCACTTTGTCCTTGGTCCCATCTCAAGGGTTAGTGAAAAGGAGTGAAAAAACAATGAAAGAATATGTGTTTCTTGCATTGCAGAATGTATTTGAACTCTTGCTATAGGCTGTGAACGGTTTGTAGCAACTTGATGTTAATGAGTCATTGTTGGCAATTTAAAAATGATGGATGTTGGTTTGATTCCTTTTGCTGATAATAACTGGGTGTTTAATTAGCTGAACCTTAAAGTTGCCCAAGGATGATACAGCAGCATATGGGTATTTTGAAAATTAAAAGGTGTCCTTACATAGGCTTCTATGGAGAGTTATTCACTTTCAATTTTGAAGAGCAATTCCTTTTTGGCCAAGAATTGATCATCCATATATGAGCCAGAGGGGCATATGACTAGCTAGAAGAAAAGATTGAATAAGGAAAAAGAAAAGCGACACAAAGGGGACTTTTTTTAAACATGATGGATGCCAGAAATTGGAAGTGGTCTAATCCTTTCACATCAAGAAACCTTACGCGAGGAAAAGTACTTATTTATGTCATCAACCCAAGTCATTTACACTAAAGGGTTAGACCATAAATTAACGTGAGAGTATATTTCGTTTAGTGGTTAAATGATATCGTCTAATCATGGTTAAAATTTCATTGCACAGAATACGAGTATGTTTTTTTTTTTCCTCTCTTTTGTTGCCTTTTGTGATAACTCCGATACCTTTCCATGCGTTTGGTGGAAGTCCTGGTTCATGCATGAGTTCCTTTGTCGGTCTTTAAAACTAACCTTTACTTGGGCCAACAAATTCCCCCTTTTTTGATAATGACAAACTCTGTGCTTTTCATACGCTTAGGCCCTGTTTAAACTCAGCTTAACATCAACCCAATGGTACAAACACTTTTTCTTTTTATCACTTATCATCAAGGACAAGGTCCATTAGATTTTGAACATTACTTGTTCAAAATCTAAACATTACTTGTTTAAAGCACAACCTATTTATTTCCCCTTTTTTGGCATCTTCGAAAAGTTACATAAAAATGTGCAGAACCCAGATTGTAAAGGGCTATCCTAAATGCAATCATGGATTAATCATCATTGATCAATCTAAGAATTTCAACCATAAAAGAAATAAAAACAAACAGTTAGAACAAAAACCAGAAGATATATTGATTTCATTGAGAGTTGATATGATTCTTCCACAATGCATAAAAGGAAATAAAAATACTGAAAACATGAGCAAACAACAACAAAAGAAACATCCCAAACTGGGCCACTGAAGGAACTACACTAGGCTAGGATTCAAGGCTTGGAAGAGGTAGGGGCTGGGTTATTTGCTTGGAGAAGTTTCTGCATGTCTCGAAGAATTCCATCATTCTTCTTCTTTTCCCTTGCAAGTTTAGTTCAGAGAACATCTCTCTCAGATTCTACTTCAGTCAACTGTGTTTACAGCTTTGCTATCTCAACTTCCTTTGCCTCACTCTCCGGTACCAAGACTCTGACCTTGCTATTAATTGGTGTTCTTTTAGATGAACCAGGTTCATTAGGAGCGGCAAGAACCTCATAGTCACAAGCAATCAGAGTTTTCCCCCCAAAGTGATCTTTGCTTGTAGCTAGCTCTCACTTATTCAAAGGCACCTTAAAATGAGCAAGCACAGTAGTAAGAATGAACAATAGGGAATAACACGAGACTTGGTACCATTGATAACCCTGTCGAGAATCTGGACTATAAACCCATGCCAATTTATCTGCTTCCCACTGTCTAGACACTCCATCAGAACCAAGTCCATGAAGTTTGCAATGTGCCTCCTCTCCTGCCTAGGCAGAACACATTTGATGACAAATTCAAACAGCACCTTGTGGGAAGGCTTCATTGCATTCTCGTATACAACCTTGGGCTCACTTTCCTGCTCTTGACCACTGATTCTTCTGGTGATGGTAATGGAAGTCGGAAGATTATCTAGGCTTGGATACTTAAGCCTTGTGTAACCATTGTAACCCTCAGCAGGTACACTTAGAATTTTACCCAACTCCTTCATATCAAAAGAGATTTGCACCCCTTTCAACAAGCTGGTAACTCTTCCATTCTGCACAACATTATTTTCCATAAACTCAACTACTTCACTCGTAGCCAATCTTCCGTCCATTTGAAGGACAATGTCCTTCCACCCTTGTTCCTCTAGATTTTCCAGCAGCAGGACCATCCCTTCTTCCTCCAGATCGTTTAAGAGTCTACTCTTCAAGATAGTCCTTTTGCCAAACTTGGCCATCTTGTCCATTTCACTGTCTGATCCATCCTCCTCTTCTTCACTCGTTTCCTCTTCTTCAGCAATGTTTATTTGTTTAGTTTTTACTGCAGACCTGGTCCTCTTTGGCAGGGTAGATGGTTCAATAGACTTGGATACAGATTTAGACTTCTTAGAAGAAGTCTTGTCTTTCTTAGGCTTGGGGATCTGAACCTCCACCTCAACAGTCACTTTTTCACCCTGATGGACCAGGTCCATCTCATCCACATCAACAGCCTCAACAGGCTCTCCCACTTTTTCTTTCCCTTGTCCATCCTTTTCTTCTTACTGTGGTCTAAATCTTTCTACAGCTCCTCCTTACTTTGCATCAGCTTGCTCCTCATGGCTCTTCCTCTTGGAAAAGGAATTTCAGTAGTGTTAGAAGGAGCAGTCTTCCTTTTCTTATTGGCTCTTGCTGTGCCAGGGGTCTTTGTTTTAGGAGTTCTCCTATTCTTGGGGTTATAACTGTCACCTACCTTTTTCAAAAGATCTGCTAGGGTTTCTTCAACGGATGAACCATGTTCATCTGTATGCTTTTCAAGATTAATCAGCCCTTCAGTAGCTTCTCCTGATCCACTTTCCTCCTATTTTCTTGCCACTTTCCTCCACCTTTTCTGACTTTGCTCCACAGATAGCCATTCTAACGGTTTCATAAGTAGGTGAAGAATCAGCTACTTCTTTCCCTTTTCCCTGCTCATTACTTCGCACACCCTCCTCTCTTTTTCTTTTTCTCTTTTATTTTTACCTCATCTCCTTCTGGACTCAGGCGTTTCCACATCCACCACAGACCCAGCCAATATAAATTTATTTTCTAAATTTTCAACCAAATTAGAGATGACCTCAGTAGAAGGGTTTGGCACAAATATTACCTTCTCAGATTCGGAAGACCCAGTTGCTTCCCTCTCAGTTGTAGACTTGAAAGAGTCGTTGGAGTTTTGGGGTTCTTGGGATTGACTCACCTGTAACTGTGCTTTGAGTTTCCTTGAAAGTGCACCTCTAGTCATAATTTTTCGAGCAAGCATTTTTACTTTTCGTCTCCTAAGTTGAGGGGTAGTAGAAGATGAGGAACATGGAGGGGGTGTACTAGGGTTATCTTGAGGATAAGTCATTTTTCTTGATTCTGTGAGGAAGGAGATGGGTAGGTTGAATTTTAGAAGATGGGAGAAGAGAGAAACTTTGACAGTTTTTTGAGAATTATGAGAGAATGGGAGGGATGATGATGAATGATTTAAAGGAAGGGGGTAAATAATGAGTAACGGTAGGTTTAGCAGTCAAATAGAAGTATAATCAAACTGAAATTTTAGTTTTGAAACGATTATTGAGGCGTCCCTAGAATCTAGGTGAGTTAATTTGGATGGGAGTCTTTGAACAAAATTGGTTCACTTATTGGATAAGTTCAAAAGAAATTTAGCTTAGGCAGGACTCTACTCATGATTCAAATATTATTATTTCAAAATATGCAGAGTGTAGAAAATATGTCGTGTTATCTTAATGAACCAGGTTCTTCACTAATTGTATAAGTATAAATTTGCAAAAATAGAGCAAATATCATTAGAGATTAGTGAGTCATTTTGACATATGGCACAAAAGTATACTATTGAAAGTATGAGACTCAGTAAGATTTAGTCTACTTATGTACAATTTACAAACTTTCTAACCAAAAAAAAATAATTTTTTTCAATTTTTTTTTCGTTTAGCATTGAACTAGTCCTTTTAGGTGATCTTAATCATCCCTAATTCCAACCTGTTCCTCTCAAAATGATCTCTACTTAAGGCTTTTGTGAAGATGTTAGCAATTTGCTTATCAGTAACACAAAACTTCACAGTGATCAAGCCTTTCTCATTGTCCCTAAAAAAATGGTGCCTAACATCTATGTGCTTAGTTCTCTTATGATGAACCGGGTTCTTTGTCATACTAATGGCACTAGTTTTGTTACAAAAAATAACCAACATGAATTCCAAAATCATTTAATTGATGATTGATCCACAACAATTGAGCACAACATGAAGCAGCGACAACATACTCGGCTTCAGCAGTAGATAATGACACTGAATTTTGCTTTTTAGTAGTCCATGACACCAGACATGAACCAAGAAAGTGTGCCATACCTGAGGTGCTCTTCCTGTCTACAAGAAAAACCTGCATAATCAGCGTCAGCATATCCCACTAGGTTAAAATTATTACATTTTGGATACCAAAGGCAAATGTCAGTGTTGCCTTTCAGGAATCTCAATATTCTCTTGACATCAATCAAATGGGACTCCTTTGTATTTGCTTGAAATCGAGCACAAAGACCTACACTGAAAATAATGTCAGGTCTGCTAGCAGTAAGATACAACAGTGAATCAATCATTCCCCTATACAACTTTTGATCAACAGATGAACCAGATTCATTTATATCCAATTTTGTGGCTGTTGCTATATGAGTATCTATTTCCTTTGATTTTTCCATTTTAAACTTTTTAAGGAACTCTTTCACATATTTCTATTGATGGATCATAGTTCTATTTGAGTTTTATTTAATTTGTAAGCCAAAAGAAATTAAGCTTACCCATCATACTCATTTTAAATTCACTCCCCATTAGTTTAGTAAATTCCTTACTTAGTTTTTCAGTAGTTTCTCCAAAGATTATGTCATCAACATATATCTGTACTACTAGAATATCTTTACCTTTTTCCTTCAAGAATATAGTGTTATCGATTTGACCTCTTTTGTAGTCATGCTCAAGCAAAAATTTTGATAATCTTTCATACCATGCTCTAGGAGCTTGCTTGAGTCCATAGAGTGCATTGTCAAGTCTGTAAATATGATCAGGACACTCCTTGCTTTCAAACCTTGGAGGTTGCTTGGCAAACACTTCTTCCTTTAAATAACTATTGAGGAAGGCGCTCTTGACGTCCATCTGGTAAAGAGTAAATTCCATGTAAGCAACAAAGGCTATGAGAAGTCTTATTGTTTCCAACCTTGCAACTGGAGCAAAGGTCTCATCATAGTCTATGCACTCCTCTTGGCTATATCCTTGACCACTAATCTTGCCCTGTTCCTTGTAACAGTTCCATCTTCATCAAGTTTGTTTCTGAAGACCCATTTTATGCCAATTATTGATCTATCCTTGGATCTTGGAACTAGATGCCAAACTTGACTCCTTTCAAATTGGTTGATTTCATCTTGCATGGCATTTAGCCAATTTGCATCCTGCAAAGCCTCAGCAATATTTTTAGGTTCAATAAGAGATAAGAAAATATCAAAAGCACACAGATTTTTTAATGAAGATCTAGTTTTAATTCCAGATGTTGGATCAGTAATTATGTTCTCAATAGGATGAGAACTTTCATACTTGTAAGGTTTCACAACTAACTGATTTCCTCTTGATGTTTCTCCAATGTTTTGTTGCTGAGGAACATGCTCATAGACAAGTTCCATTGAGGTATTGGATTCAGTTCCTCTTTGTTTAGTTCCCCCTGTCTGGTTGCCCTGAATAAAAAAACCTATTCCATCACATGTTCCTTCTTCTAGTGCAGCTTCAGCTTGGGCTGTGATTTCATTTAAACTTTTCACCTGCCCAATAGCTTCATCTTCATGTTCCTGTCTCTCATAAAGAATGTTAGTTTCATCAAAAACTACATGTACACTTTCTTGTACACACATACTTCTTTTGTTGTAAATTTATAAGCTTTGCTATGTGAAGAATATCCCAAGAATACTCCCTCATCACTTCTGAGATCAAACTTACCTAGGGAGTCTTTTCCATTATTGTGCACAAAGCACTTACATCCAATTGCCCTAAGATGAGATATATTTGGTTTTCTCCCTTTAAGCAACTCATAGGGAGTCTTTTTTATAGGAGGTCTAGTCATGCACCTATTGATGATGTAGCATGCAATATTTACAGCTTCTGCCCAAAAACTATGGGGTAATTTACTAAAAAGAAGCATAGTCCTAGCCATATATTCAAGTGTCCTATTCTTTCTTTCAACTACTCCATTTTGTTGTGGAGTCCTAGAAGCAGAAAAATTATGATCTATGTCATGAACATCACAAAATTCAGGAAACTTATTATTTTCAAATTCAGTTCCATGATCAGACCTAATTGATGCAAATTGATTACCTAGTCGTTTTTGAGTTTTTTTCTAACAAAAGAAGTAAACATGTCAATTGCTTCATCTTTAGATGTTAAACAATGTCCAGGTAAACCTAGAGTAATCATCAACAAGTACCATCACATATCTTTTACCACCTCTTCTTAATATTTTTATTGGGCCATAGAGATCCATATTGACTAGTTCCATCGATCTGGTGGTGCTTACCATTTTTTTTTTTGCATTTAAAAGAGGATCTTACCTGCTTCCCCCTTTCACAAGCCTCACAAACATTGTCTTCCTTGAACTTGATGTTAGGTAGCCCTATCACCAGGTCCTTAGAGACTAATTTGTTCAGTTGACTCAGACTTGCATGTCCAAGTCTCTTGTGCCAAAGAAGGGTACAATTGTCCAACACACTTAAGTAAGTGAGTTCGTTTTCTGAAATTGTGGACATATCTACAATGTATATAATGTTTACTCTTTTTTCTTGCAAAACAATCTTGTCAGTAGTAAGATTAATCACAAAACATTTGGCAGGGGTGAAGGCTACCAAGTTATCTCTATCACACAATTATGATACACTGATTAGACTGTATTTTAAGCCATCTATCAAGTAAACATTCTCAATAGAGTGAGAATCAGTCTTACCTACCTTTCCAACCTCAATGATCTCAACTTTCTTCATATTTCCAAAGGAGATATTTCCTCCATTGAGGTCCTCAAGTGAAAGGAACTGGTTCTTGCTTCCTGCAATATACTTTGAGCAACCACTATCCATGTACCATATTTGGTTGTTTTCCTTCACTTGGACCTACAAAAGGAAATCAGGGGTTAATCTTAGGAACCCAAACAAGTTAGAGTCCCTTTATATAGGCAAAAGGATAAATTAAATTCTTTTTAGCCCAACTTGGCAACCTACTTTTCCCTTGAACAAATTTTATTCTTTTGATTGGCCTTTTCTTTTGCAGTACATTCACTTTTATAGTGACTAGTTTTTCCACAATGTGTGTAAATTTTGTTCTCAGGAAGTGTGAGGTACTTGCTTTTGGGATCCCACTTTGGTGAAGGGGTCCTGTAGCCAAGTCCTTTGTTATTGCTACTATGCTACTGAGATGCAGCCTTGACTTTACTCAAGATTCTCCTTTAGGACTCTTATCTGCTCATCTCATTGTATAACTCACCTTTCATTTTCTCTAAGTTTTCTTGTAAGGCGAGTTGTGTGTGATCAACTTTATTTTTACCTGTTCCTAATTTTAGTTTTTGATCCTCAGATTCATCAATAAAATCTAGGAATAACTCAGATAGTCTTTCTTTGGACAAAAAGTTAATTTTGTCTTTTAGATGAATTATACTTACCTCAGATTGCTCATCAGATTCTCCAACATCCATAAGTGCTTGTTCATCTCCATCTTCATCCTCTGAATCCTCATTTGAGTTTTCTCCCCAGGAAGCAACCATAGCCTTTGTTGATCCTTTGTTCTTCTTGGGATGAACTTGTTCCTTCTTCCTGTTTCTTCATTCAGCTCTATCCTTCTTCCGTTTAATTTCCCACCGAGGATAATTTTTGACGTGGTGATCAGTCTTCCCACACTTGTAGCAGTCCTCGTTGGTTTATTTTTTAGGAACCCTTGGTTTGTTGTAGCTTGGAGCTCTTGAGGAACCCTTTCCTCTCATTATGTACTTCTTGAAGTCCTTTATGATCATATCCACTTCACCCTCTTTTAGATAAGCACCTTTAGTGATTCTGAGTGACAGGCTCCTTTCCTTCTTGGGTGCATCCATCGTCATGGTTTGCCTTCTAAGTTCATAGGTAGTGAGATTTCCAATTAGCTCGTCCAACTTACGAGTGGCAATGATCTTTGATTCCTGAATGTCAGTGATTTTGCATTCCCACATGACTGACAAAACCCTTGTCAAAATTTTCTCAACTTTGTCCTCTTCAAGAATTACCTTTCCAAGAGACTTAAGTTCATTTGTTAGTATGGTGAACCTTGTGTACATCTCTTGGATGGTTTCGCCTTCCTTCACGGTGAATTCTCATATTGAGAATACATCAGCATTCCTCTTGACCTCTTCACTTGATGTGCTCCTTCATGAGCCACTTGTAGAGTGTCCCGAATTTCCTTAGCAGTGGTATATCTTTGAATTCTACTGTACTCGTCTCGACCAAGTCTACACACAAGCCATTTCTTGGCCTTAGCATTTTTTCCCATTTCCTCAAGTTCTCAGCATTGTAGTCAGCTCTTGTTTTTGGAACATCTACTCCTTCAACATCCTTCCTCATGGTAACCAAGGGAACCATCAGTTAAAATGTCCCATAGCTCATAGTCTTATCCGAGGATGTGATCTCTCATCCTGTTTTTCCACCAAGAGTAGTACTGGCCGTTAAAGAGTGGAGGCCTAACAGTGGATTGTCCTTCCTAATTTCCAGGTGGTGCACTCATCTTGATCTGTTCCTAAGGTGTTAGCCTCTTCAAGGATAACATTCTTTGATATCAATTGATGTTTTATACTTCAATACCACACAAGAGGGGAATAATTTGTGTGGTGTTCAATTTTTTGCTTAAACTAATTATGGAAGGACATGGTTCTTCTAAGCGTTCCTTAACCTACTATTGCAGAAATAAAAATGTAGAAAGTAAAGAACACAAGTATTTTACGTGGAAAACACCTTGCTCAAAAGGTGAAAAACCACGACCTACTTTTCAGTAGGATTTTTCCAAACTCTCCACTAAAATTACTGAGCCAAAAACGGCATTTACAAAAACTCTTTTGTAAACGTATGATTAACTCTAATCCTGTTGTAGCACACAACCTCTAATTGTTGTGACAACTTCAAGTTAACTCTAACTTAAATATTCTAAGCACCTATTACAATTGCCTCTAGATAAAACTGAAAGGTACAATATGAAAACACCTACTACAATTGAACTAGAATAAAAGACAGACACTTGGAATTGGTTCTTATATCTGGTTCATGTAGCTTCAAGTTTGCACATTTGAATCACACATGAACTGCTTGCAAAAAGCCTTGCTATTTTGCTCTCAATTCACGTTTAACTTCTGAGTTTGTGCATTACCTATAAAAGAGAACAACACTAATATTTATAGAGGCAGTAAATAAAGATTAACTAGAATTCTGATGCTACTCTTCCTTGGTGGAAGAGTTCTAGTTGATCTCGTCCTTTAACTCCTTCCCTTTCTTGAACAGTGTTCTCTTTGAGTAAGGAGTCCTTCTCCTTATCAATTATGCAACCTTTTAGATCAGGATCAGAAGATATCAATTCTATCAAGTTAGATTTATCTACTTCACGTGTATCAAACATGCTCAAGTTACGTGGGCCAACACTATGAGTTTTGCGCAAGTTGCTCTTAAGTAATTGTTGTTGTTTATTGAACTCCATAACTTTGGAATTGATTAAAATGTGACATCTAACTACCAATGCAAGGTGCCTAACTTATAGCAAGGCATTTGGTTTCTAGGCAAGGGCTTGACTCTATAAAATATATAATATGGTGAATCTCGATAATCTCACATCATTTAGCAAAGAGGAGGAGATAATTTTTTCAGATATGTAAAAGTGGGACATGAAAGATTTTTTTGGAAAAAAAATAAATGGCTTAGACTTGAGTTGTGCTAGTGAATATACAAATCCTTTACAGAATGACTTATTTTGAACAATTACCAGCAAAAGGGCCTATTTAATGGTGACATACCGTTAAATTTAATGAGTAAACTTCTTTGCATTCTGGTAAAATATGTCACATATTTTAGCATGCCTGCAAGATATTTCAAATCATTCAATTCGGATGCAATTCAAAGAGCATGAACAACAGAAATGAAGAGGCACGAAAACCACTTAAGCTAAATCTCAATCAAACTCAAAAAGAGAAAGATCTAAATCTCAGTCCCTAAAAAGGCTTAGCAGGTTCTGGATCAAAACAAGCAACTTCTTTATAGGATCCCAAACAGCAGAATAATAATTCTGATGAAAGAGAACACCAGTTACAGACCATAACAAATGTAGTTTCATTTCATCCAATTTGAGGAAACAAATGCTACTTTTGTAGCGGAAGACAATATGTCAAAATGTCAGGGTCTCTCTCGAATTCAGTCATATCATTCTCATTCAAACCTAACCATACTTCTATTCCATCACCATCTTTTGTGTCAAACGACTAATTAATTCCACAGATCTGTCCACAGTGCTCAGCCAAAATGGCTTTCCCCAGCCAAAGTCGGCTTCATACCAGGGGAATCTGCACCAACTAGTGATAGCATAAATGTCCATCTTGTCTTTCTAACTAAACTTGTTTAAAAATTCTGTGTTATTTTTAACAACCATAGAGGTAATATCATCGATGCTTGCCTTACCAATGCCTACAGATGTGTTCCTTGATGCATTTCCTACCAAGTTAACAAAGTCATTCAGCTCCATTCTTGATTTGTTTGCCTCGAGAGTAGCAATTCCAGACATCAAGAAATTCCATAGAACATGTTCTGTAGATATTAAATGTGATTTTCCTCTCAAATTTATGGGAAAGAATAAAGTAGAGTCCCTTGAATGTCCATGTTTGGCTGTGGAAATGCCCACTAGAACCTTCCATATTAACGACATAATAACTACCACTCGAGTAGTTTTCTTTAAGGTAGCACTTGAATTGATTCTGTCTTTCAGCTTTGCGATTGCCAAAGCATTGAACACAAACCTTCCCCTGACAATCTTAGCGCCTCTGTCGAAAGGTGGTGAAGGCTGAGGTACTGATAACACTCTTGTAGGAAAGAGCAGTTGCAAGTGGCCGAAACTTGAGAGACAGCCTGTTGTCTTGTACGAAATTAAAGGAGAAGATTGTGAAATTTCTGTGTATCTCATCATCAAATATGTACATGTATATATACAATTGCTAAAGAATGAAAAAATAACAGGAAAGAGAAAAACTATATACTTGTCACTATCTAATTAGCCTATCTATAACTATATTATTCCATCAGCAACAACTTTGATTCCCTCACATGCTACTCACGTGAGGGAAAACTCTAGAATGTTTAAAAGGATCTGAGGGCTATTAATTGATCCATCATAAAGTATGCTTGGATGATCCAATGGTCTAATTTCCTCCACGTGTCCAGTTGAACAAGCCACAGATATAATCTAAGACTTAGATTATATCGACTCTTCTTGTCTGAACATCTCTTCTTCTTCTTCTCAGCCCTTCTTCTTCTTCTTAGCTTTGCTTTCTTCATCTTCATGAAAATAAGAGCAGGAGTTCTTCTTCTCAACATGTCTTCCCTGTTTGGCTAATGTGTGCCCATTCCTTGACAAATGTTGCTAAGGTGAAAGCATCTGCTACGATGTGAGAAATTTGTATTCCCATGACCAGTCCTCCACAATTAAATATGTTAACTTGGATTCTAAGTAATGGACTTGATGACAGATCTGTTTTTGGAAGAAGATCATCCAAAAGCTCAATATTCTTGTGTCCTTGTTGGAGAAACTCAGCAAGATCGGCATTGACTTTGGTTTCAACATACTCAACACCTTCGTCATTGCAGTGAATTGAGAGGTCATCTTTCTTAGATCTTCCAGCTAGAGGGTAATACTTGGCTAAAGTCTCAGCCAATGATTTTTGCAGCTTATCATATCTTTCAGTGTTTTCTGCGCTGTTCCATTCACGGCTCGGCAAGTAGTGGAATTGTACTGGTACATATATAAGACGAGCCAGCTGATCAAACAATGAAAGATTGAGGAACCGAAGGTGGTCTGGGGTAGGAGTTGAGGGCCTTACCATTTTCCTTGTCTGAATTTGAATCTCCAACTTGGCCATAAGGATTGACTTGACAACCTGAAATCCACAGCAACAAAAGGCAAACAAAAAGCAATACTTCGTAATAGGGAAATATCTAGAAATGAAAAGGAGCAAAATCTCTAGATTAGAGTTTCTTTTATGTTTTGTTGATTTCTGAATTTCAAGTCAGTCAACAGGTTCTCTTACAGAGGCCAAATCCCATCCTTAGACATGTTCTGCATTTCATCAACTTTGTACTAGTTGGCATTAGTTTATTCCCCCTGTTTGTAATGAGCACGACATAATTTCATAAGGAATTTAGGTGCTTTAATTATCATGTTTTGACTTTGCTCATTATAAAGGAATCCCATCCCCAATCTCGAAAAAATTCAAAATGCTTGTAAACTTCCTACAAGAGAACTTGTGAATTGTGATCCATACAAAGTAGATTAAATTTAGGTGCTTTAATTATATTGTGTTGATTATTTCCAATCTCCAAAATATGCACGTGGTATGTATATTTACTTCGAGAGAACCTATAATCCATAAAAGTGGATCAAACTCCAGCCATAGCGAGACCCAAAGCGGTCAAAATCACACTTTTCTCTGTTCTAACATTTTCAGAGAAGTAAACAAAGCAACAATGATTCAATCACTCAAGCTTCACAGTAAAAGTATTTTTAATAAAAATCTGTATCCTTCATTCTTAAGTAAAATGACATTACCTGTCCTGATCAGTTCTAATCCAAAGGAAAAATGACAAAGTCAACAACTTGCTACAACGTGTCATTCCTTCAAATTAACTGTTTTCAGATGATTCAGTACAAGGAGTAAAAGTACAAATGTCTTTATCGCGTTCAAGTTCATACATGTCTTTCTCATTCAAAGACACCCATACTTCAATTCCGTCACCACATTTGCTATCCAACAGAGTGATCATTTCACAGCAGCGACGTGCACTGCTAACCCATGAAGGCCTTCCCCAACCAAAGTCAGCGTCATATGCTGGTAACTTACTCCAACTGGTACATATAAATGCATCAATGCCGCTGTTTTTTAGAAATCCTTCTTGTTCCTCTTTAAAATTTGTAACTGCTAACAAAGAAATGTCATCAGTACTTGCTTTACTAATGAACTTGGCAGTGTTTCTCACTGCATCGGACAGCAGTGGTACCAAATGAAACCATTCTAATATATTCCCTGTTGGAGTAAAGCGAGCATTGATTGTAGTCCAAGAGTTACCAATTGCATTTTTAGAAATGGGAACAACTGCACTTCTTCCCCGCAAGTTAATAACAATGACTAGTAAAGAAGGCCGTAATTGACCATGTTTGGCTTGGGCCACACTGATTAAAGCCTTCCATATGACAGCAGTCACCAATGTCACTCGTGTAGGTTGGATTTCTTGGTCGGTAGTTGCATTTTCCTTGAATAAGTCTTTAAGTTTAGCAATTTCGGACCCATCAAAAAGAAATCTTCTCGTTACGATTTTCACTTCCATGTGTTCAGCAAGTTCAGGGATGTTCTGAACTATAGAGTTTTTAAGTGGAAACAATGAAGAAACGGAAAAACCTGGGCACAGTACCTTACTGATATTCTCTCCTTGATTTGCTTTGGCCCATCCATTGATGAATGAAAGGATTGTGGAAGTATCTGCAACTCTGTGAGAAACGCACATCCCAATAGAAAGTCCTCCGCAATAAAATGAAGTGGTTTGGATAGTCACTAATGGAGTTATGGCAGAGTCAGCTGGACCAACTTCTTGCGGTAAAAGTTGATCCAAATTCCCAACATCAAGTCTTTGATGTAGCAACTCAGCTAGTTCCCCGTCAAATTTAGCTTCTAAATATTCAATGCCTTGGTCACTGCAATCAATAAAGAGATGCTCTTGATCTTTGACAAATCTTCCAGCTAGTGGGTAAAACTTGGATAAAGTGTGAGCCAATGGTTCCTCCAATTGTGTAAGTAATTGAGAATTATTAGCAGCTTTGTTTTCTCCATTGTTGGAATAATAGAAAATGATCTTGATATGGTATGCAGGAGCAAGTTGATCAAACAAAGATAACTCGAAGCTTTGAAGATGCTTTGGAGTTGGATTTGATGGTTTTATTAATTTTCTTGAAACTATATGGATTTTTGGTCCCATCATTGGTGCATCAAACTTTGGAAGAATGAATGGTCAGTTAGCTAGGAATAGATCTGTTATGACTGGTTAAAGATGATTACTTTTTGCAGAAGATTAAAAATATGGTGGCCATTTCAGCGTTATCATTTTACCCTTTCTCCGGGTTCAAGGGTCATTGCGTCGTAGCAGCCCCGCTCCCGCACAGCAAGGCGACAATGCTAACTACTAGAATATTTTATTTTGTTTAATATAATATTTTAGTCCCTCAATTATTTGAAGTTCTGATTCGATTTGTATAATAGTATGTAATTTCACATTTGATTCCTCCAATAACAATTTTGACAATAAAATGATATTTTAAATATCAGATCATGGACTATTAATATTCCGTGTAACAGGAAAATAGTTGGAACTTTTACTCCTTTGTTGATGTTTTAAATATCAGATCATGGACTATTCATATGTATTAAGATTGTAAATGTTTTAATGGATAGACCAAAATATTGGAGCTCATGAGAACTCTTTCTTATAGTAGTCAGCAAACAATTTAACTGAAAAGCATAGCCTAACAATTCGCCTGACAAGATCACATGTTCCTTGCAAGCTAAAACCTTTCTCTGACTTTCTTGCATTATTTCATGATGCCTTCTTTCATAGTTCAATGAAATGGAGATCGAATTAGTTATTTCTCGCACATAAAGGGGCAACCCGGTGTATTAAGCTACCGTTATGCGCGAGGTTCGGATTATAAGGGTCTATTGTATGCGGTCCTGCATTCCTTGCGCATAAGCTCAATAAACAGGAAAAAAAATGAAACATAATCTTATTGCGGGACTAGCTAGGCGGCTGTCATCTTCATATCGTTATATGGTTTAGACTTCAACCAGCTCGGCTCAAAAGTTACAGTTGAAGGAAAAAGATTACATCGTCGAAAAGATACATAATGTAGATCCTTTTTATCTAAATCGGGGAATCAAAATATCTACTTTTGCAGTGGACAGAAGGTCAAAATTTCAGGGTCTTTCTCGAATTCAGCCATGTCATTCTCCTTCAAACTAACCCATGCCTCTATTCCGTCTCCATTTTTTGTGTCCATCAGACAAAATATCTCAAAAGTTTTGCTAACGTTGCTTACCCAGAATGGCTTTCCCCAACCAAAGTCTGCTTCATACCAGGGGAGTCTGCACCAACTACTGCTGAGGTAAATGTCCATCTCGTCTTTCTGACCAAGTTTGTTTACAAATTCTGCGTCACAATTTACAAACATAGGGGCAATATCATTGATGCTTGCCTTGCCAATATCTACAGATATGTCCCTTGATGTACTTGCTATCATATTAACAAAGTCGTTTAACTCTTTTGACTGGTTTGCCTCAAGAGTAGCATTTACAAGTACAATGAAATTCCCTAGAGCATATTCTAATGATGGTAAATTTAATTTCCCCCTCAAATTAATAGGAAATAATAAAGACGAATCCCTTGAATGTCCATGTTTGGCATAGGATATGCCCACCAGAACCTTCCATATTAACGACATAACGACCGCCACTCGAGTAGGTGTGGTGAACGTGTGATCACTTGAACCAATTCTATCTTTGAGTTTTGCTATTGCCAAAGCATCAAACACAAACCTCCTTGTGACAATCTCAGGGTCTCCACTAGAAGGTAGTGAATACTGATGTCCTGATAGTACTTTTGTAGGAAAGAGCGATGGCAAGTAATCGAAACTTGAGAGACAACCTTTTGTTGTCCCTGTTTGGCTAATTTGAGCCCATTCTTTGAGAAATGTTGCTAACGTGAAAGCATCTGCTAGTATGTGTAAAATTTGTACCCCCATGACTAGTCCTCCACAGTTGAATATGTTAACTTGAACTCCAAGCAATGGAATTGATTGCATATCTATTTTTGGAAGAAGATCATCCAAAAGCTCAATATTCTTGGGTCCTTCGTGGAGAAACTCAGCAAGATTCGTGTTGACTTTTGTTTCGACATAATCAACACCTTCGTTGTTGCAGTGAATTGAGAGGTCATCTTTTCTGAATCTCCCAGCTAGAGGGTAAAACTTGGTTAAGGTCTCAGCCAATGATTTTTGCAGCTTATCAGTAATTCTTTCACTGTTCCATTCACTGCATGGCAAGTAGTGTAACAATATTGTTACATATACAGGAGGTGCCACCTGATCAAATAATGAAATATTATGGCTCCTAAGATGATTAGGGGTAGGAGTTGAGGGCTTTAACATTTTCCTTATCTGGATTTGAATATCTAATTTGGCCATTAGGATTTGCTTGACGACCAAAAATCTCAACAAAAATATCTGGAAATGAGATGGAGCAAAGTTTGTAGAGTTGAGTTCCTTTTTGATGTTTTGTTTCTGAATTTCAAGAAGTTCTTAAATACAATATTCCTTAGTCAACGGGTTCTCTAACAGATGCCTCAGCCTACGTGTTAACATGTTTGCCATTTGGTCGACTTGGTAGTAGTTGGCATTTGTTTATTGCCCTCGTTTCTCATTGTCCGTACTGTTACGCAATGCCTTCCTAATTTTCTTTGGAAGGGCAACGTAAGGCTAGGCAACCGATGTCAATGCGGTTGCCGTCCGCCAATGAGGTCCCCTCCGCACGCTAGACTAGATCGTCAATGCCGTGCGGGAAAACCAATGTCGCGAGCAATTGCGGAAGCTGAGAGTAAATTGGGTTTTGAATGATGATGATGATTTTATTGATGATGATGATGATTACAAAGATGCGGTGTCTAGGGGGAGAGACACCAGTACAGAAAAATGATTGTTTGAAAATATTTGATTGCTTAGTCCCCCCTTAATAATACTTAAAAAAAATAAACCAAAGTTACATGACTTATCCTAATAAAGCTGTAAAAGCACACAGAATGAAAATGATGTAAACTAGCCTAAAACAATACAATGAAAAGGAATTAGTTTATTACAATGTAGAAACAAGTCCGATGACAGCAATTTTGTCTTGTGGGTTAGGGTCTGCGCGTGCGATGTTGTGGGCGTGCACGACACTTGTTGTGATCGCCTGAGGCTGGGCGCTGGTGCTTGGTATCAGGGTCTGGGCGCGAGGCGCTACTGGAATGGGCCTATAGCTAGGCGCTGGCGAGGCATCAAGATGTGCGCGCGCATTGTCCAGGCGCGTGGCGCTGTTGTTATTGGCCAGCCATTGGGTGCTGGCGAGAGGCATCGGTGGGGCGACAGAGGCACATGCGCGCTTGTTGTTTGGCGCAGCCAAGACCACAGGGCCGACCATGGTGCTAGGCATTGTGAGGCTTGCTATGCCGCCATGGGGCGCGACCAAGGGGTCATGGGGCGTGTGTGGAAAGTAGCCCATGACATTCTCCCCCACCTGAGTTGGTACCGTCCTCGGGGCCTTATCAGGATAATGATGATGATGATGGTTGTTCTGATGGTTGCTGGTTGGGAGGTCTGCGCCCCTCTGTTCTAGGAGGTCTACACCCCTCTGTTCTGGGAGGTCTGCACCCCTCTGTTCTGGGAGGTCTGCGCCCCTCTGTTCCTTGAGCTTGCTTTGGTAGCGAAGCAATGATTTCATGCGGCTGACATGGAAGACTAGATGGATCTTCCACCATAATGGAGTTTTTACCTAGTATGTGGATTTCCCAATGCATTTTTCAATGGACAGGGGCCCGATGTATTTTTGTTGCAGGCGAGGGTCAGGGGTCCTCTCTGCGAACAAGTATCGCTTTGGGATGCATAACATTACTTTGTCCCCTGTTTGATGATGGGCAATGAGAAGATTATGTTCGGTGAACCATTTTTCCCGCTCTTGGGCTCTGACGAGATAGCTCCGTACTATCTCCATGTTGCGCTCCCATTCGCTCGAGAAGCTGGCAGCTCGAGGCGATTTCGGCATGATGGATGCATTCCCTATTTATGGGAGAAGCGGTTGCTGCCCGGTAACAATTTCAAAAGGGGTTTTGTTTGTATGAAGGTCCTTTTGAGAATTGAAACACAGTTGAGCAACATCCAAGAGCTTCACCCAATGCTTCTGTGATCCGGTTGCAAAGTTGCGGAGATATTCCTCCAGCATGTCATTGAACCGGTCTGTCTGGCCATCCGATGATGGATGGATGTCTGAGCTGTGACTCAATGTCGACCCAAAGCACCTGAAGAGATGGGTCCAAAAGTTGTTAGTGAAGCGCGAGTCGCGCTCACTAACAATATGTTTGGGCATGCCCCAATGTTTAATGATGTGTGAGAAGAATAGTCTAATTGTATCTTCTGCTGAGATGTTCTGCGGGACTGCTATGAAGGTTGCATAGTTTGAGAATTGATCTATGACAACCATGATGGATGCGAGATTCCCGACTTGGGGCAATCCTGTGATGAATCTGAGGGAAACACTTTCCCACGGTCTCTGCGGGACATGTAATGGCTGTATGGGTCTCTTCTGTGATGAGTGATCCGACTTGTCCTTGTGGCATGGCTGACAAGTCTTCATACGCTGATGAGCGTCACCCGTCTTTTATGGCCGGGGACATGATGGCTGTTTGTTGTTGGGAAGGGTAGCCGGAACCAGGGGTTCATGTCTGTTGACTACCTTCTCCAACTGCATGGCCGAGATGTTTCCAATGGCTGTCTTTATGGGAAAGCATGGTATGGTGCAGGGCTAGGCCCTGTTTTCTCCCATCATGAGGAGCATGTTGGCATATGGTACCAGTATGGTGTTGGTTTGCCTCATGAACTCCAAACCCAATATCATGTCGAAGTCATCTATAATTGCGATGCGCAGGTCAATGCTTCCTTTGTATGGGCCAAGTTTCACTGGGACATTTGTGGCTCCCAATGTCTGGGGTGGCGAGTTGATGGCCTTGACACGACGTTTACTCTTCTTGACAGCTAGACCAAGGCGCTCTACCTGGGTTGAGTCCAAGTAGTTATGGGTAGCACCCGTGTCTATCAGTGCGTGAATGGGATGGCCATTTACTTTCAGCTCGACGAACATTAGGGCCATCGGTTGCTTAGGAGGTCCTTCGTCCATCTTTTCTTTCCCCTTCTTAGTGGTTGGGGCTGAGATTTTCTTAGGAGGACATGTACCGATCCCCACTAAGACATGTGGGATAGAGCCAACAAGTGCATTGAAGGCGCCTACCTGGTCTGCTTCTAATGTGTCTGATACATCAGTCTCCTTTTCGACAGTTTGATGAGCATTGATCTTTATGTTTGGGCATTTATTGTTCCAATGTGCCCCGCCGCAATTACGACATTCTGAGAGAGGCTTTCTTCCCTGATTGTTGTTGACGGATGCAGTGTTGTTGCTGTTGGAGGAAGGAGTCTTAGTTTTGGATGCACTCCGATCTCCCCCACTTTTGCTTGGGCCACCATTGCTGGGATGGTTCCCATTGAATCCCCCTCGGATAGGCGGCTGGGTCCTGTCGTTCTGAGTTCCCAAATGATAATCGCCAAGGCATTCTGCAGCTTGAATGGCCTTGGGAAGGTTTTTACCTTTTGTCTCTGTAGTTCCATACGGGCATGAGGTTTCAAACCTTCTATGAATGCGAATACTTTGTCTTTGTCCCCCATGTCACGTATGTTTAGCATGAGTGCGGAGAATTCGCGCACGTACTCCCTCACTGATCTGGTGTGGCGGAGCTCCCGTAGATTTCTCCTTGCGTTGTATTCCACATTTTCGGGGAAGAACTGCAGGCGTATGGCTGCCTTCAATTCATCCCATGTCTGGAGGGTATCTTCACCGGCCTTGATGGCTTCGTATTTGACCAGCCACCAAAGTTTGGCATCGCCCTGAAGATACATGGCAGCTGTTGCTACCTTTTTGGATTCTTCCAAATGGCCCACGGCATTGAAGTATTGTTCGACATCGAAGATGAAGTTTTCTACTTCTTTAGTATCCCTGGATCCGTCATATGGTATTGGCTCCGGTATCTTAAGTTTGTGTGGAATGATGTTGGGGTTTGCTATACCCCTGATGTGGTTGTCGCCTCCTCGAAGTAGGCTGTGGAGGGCAACATTGACAACATTGAGCTGGCCTGTCAAGTCGTCTATGGTTCGCTGCATGGCAGTTAGTCTATCTGCCACTTATTCCTGATGGGGTAAATCGTCGGCACGCTCCTGTTGGAGGTCCCCAAATTTGCCATGAATATTGGCATTTTCAATGGTTGCCATTTGTTTGTCGTCCTCAGAGTCACGATTGATGTTTGCAATGTCATTTTCGGCCTGCCGTATTCGGTGGTCCAGGTCGTCCAACCTTTGCACTAGGTTGGTGCTTAGATCAGGTACTGTGTCTACGATGGGTCGTAATCGGTCAACCGTTTCTTCTAGGGATGCTAGACGCCCCCTATGATTCACCATAGTTAGAAATGGTGATGATGGCAAATATGTTCCCTCGTCCGATGTCGAGCCTAGGCTCTGATACCAACTGTTACGCAATGGCTTCTTGATGTTCTTTGGAAGGGCAACGTAAGGCTAGGCAACCGATGTCAGTACGGAGGGGTGGTTGCCGTCCGCCAATAAGGTCCCCTCCGTACTCTAGACTAGATCGTCAGTGCCGTGCAGGAAAACCAATATCGCGAGCAATTGCGGAAGCTGAGAGTGAATTGGGTTTTGAATGATGATGATGATGATGATTACAAAGATGCGGTGTCGAGGGGGAGAGATACCAGTACAGAAAAATAATTGCTTGAAAATGTTTGATTGCTTAGTCCCCCCTTAATAATACTTAACAAAAATAAACCAAAATTACATGACTTGTCCTAATAAAGCTGTAAAAGCACATTGAATGAAAATAATGTAAACTAGCCTAAAACAATACAATGAAAAGGACTTAGTTTATTACAATGTAGAAACAAGTCTGATGGCAACAACTTTGTCTTGCGGGTTAGGGTCTGCGCGCGCGGTGCTGTGGGCGCGCGCGACACTTGTTGTGATCGCCTGAGGCTGGGCGCTGGTGCTTGGCATCAGGGTCTGGGCGCGAGGCGCCACTGGAATGGGCCTGCAGCTAGGCGCTGGCGAGTCATCAAGATGTGCGCACGCCACATTGTCCGGGCGCGCGGCGCTGTTGTCATTGGCCAGCCACTGGGCACTGGCGAGAGGTATCGGTGGGGCGACAAAGGTACATGCGCGCTTGTCACTTGGCGCAGCCAAGACCACGAGGCCGATCATGGCGCTAGGCATTGTGAGGCTTGCTATGCTGCCATGGGGCGCGACCAAGGGGTCATGGGCGGTGTTTGGAAAGCAGCCCATGACATTGCACATGTCATAAATCGGATAAAGTCTCGTATCCATTTCTTTAGCTTAATTCCTCATATTCCTTCTTGTTAACATAGGAAATCTAACTCACTCTAAACTCTAAAGTAGAGCTCTTATGGCCCGTTTGGCCAAGCTGCAAAAATCAGTTTATTTTGAGAAGTGTTTTTTTTTCAAAAGTGCTTTTCTCAAAAGTACTTTTGGTGATAAACAGTTTGTGTTTGGCTAATTAATTTGAAAAGCACTTTTGAGCAGCAATTAGTGTTTGGCCAAGCTTTAAAAAACTGTTTCTAAGTGTATTTTTCTCAAAAGTGCTTCTCAAAAAAGTGCTTTTGGAGAGAAGCTACTTTTTTCTGCTTCTCCAAAACTCATTCTGCTTCTCCTCAGAAGCACTTTTTTTCCTCCCATAAGCTTGGCCAAACACCTCAATTTTTGGCCAAAAGTGCTTTTGACAACAAAAAAAAAATTACTTTTGGCCAAAAATAAGCTTGGCCAAACAGGCTATTAGAGTCCTACTTAAAATTGAAGGTAATTCTTTAGTTAAATAAAGGAGAACATAAACTGAGGGGACAAACCTATGTTCGTCTTCATTTTGCGATCTTGATATATGATGAAGGAGCAAGTTGGTCAAAGTATCGCTTCGAAGGTGCTTTAATTTGACGTTGGATTTGATGGTTTTGTGAATTTTTCTTGAAAAAAATATGGATTTTTGGTCTCAGCATGGTGTGTCAAACCTTGAGTAATCAATGGATATTGAACTGGACGTATTATTTTCGTTTAATAATTAGAGATGATGGCTTCAGCAGAAGATAAAATATGGTTACCACTTTGAATAATTAGTGTTGTCATTTATACCTTTCTACTAGTTCAAGTGTCATCATCACCTTTGGATTGTACTTCACGAGAACTGCTTTTTATATATAAGTAATCAATAGCTGTAACCCAAAAATGGATGACAAAGTACCACCTTGGTTATTATTTAATCAGACTTTAGGTAGTTTCCCAACTCAGAAAGTTTTTTTAATCACGTCAATCTAATTATTAAACTGACTAAGCATGGGCAACTATTTTTATTCCCGCTGTAGCCCCACGCAATTTATATACTTTACAAGAGAAGTTAGTGTTGTATATGTATATATATATATATATATATGTTAGTAGTCGTACTCGCGTGACGCGCGATCAATATTAAAAGAAAAAAATTAAATTATAATCATTCTTGTTTGATACTATTAGACCGTATTGTTTTAATAAATTTTAATTGTCATTTTAATTGTCAATAAGATATACCCAACCCTCACCGATATTTGAGTAGTTAATTTCTTTGGTAATTTTCAATAAATAATTTTTTTGTTATTAACTAATTATATCATGTGACTTTTATCTATGCTACCACTTGTATTAATGTGGTGCCTTTTCCTTTGGCTTTTAATAATATATAGATAAATTATTAGCATATTACTTGTTTAATTTTTTGTCTGCTATTTTTTTTGTAATATAATAGAAGATATACATTTTATTACTTTAGAAAATATTTATTTTTTATTTTAAATTTTATATTATTTTTCTCAATAATATTGTTTGAATTTTAATGAATAGATATACTTTTTATTTCAAAAAATAAAAAA
>MU670344.1:4126-37505 GCA_026770625.1 Nicotiana glauca
TTTTTTTTTTTTTGGGGGGGGGGGGGGGGGGAGAAGGCTTAGAAGGTCAATATAACTTCACCACTAAATTCTAAAGTAAGGTAGCATCCACATGCATACTGTTTCAACAATAAGGAACCCAATAAGACTAGCTGTGACCTAAAATTATACAAATTTAAGCATGCATTATGTCCTTTTGACATTGGTAATGTCTTATATGTGTTTTTTTCTGCAGAGCTGAGCCTACAATATTAATTGGAAACATGTAAGCTGGATAACTTTGATATTGAACAGCACAATATCCACCTACACTCAATCAAAATCGATTTGGAACAACATCGCCAATGTTTCAGAGAGATAAACTCAAGTATAAGAAACTAGATAAAACATACAAAGAAAAGAGCAATACAGTGAAAAGGAGGCATACATCAGACAAGAAACTCCTGGGATTGATAAAGTTTCTGCTTTGAAGTAAGAAAAATTCAATATGCCATCGATCAAAAGTGTCTGTGTCCAACAGAAACAACCAACATCTTAGTCCTTCTTTTCCACTGCCTCTTTCTTTGGCTTGTTAGCCGTTGCCTGTGAGTACAAGAAAGTTCCAAATATGGCAATAGCGGAGCCAAGTGCATTTAGAGGCCTGACTGGATTCCTGAATACCAACACAGTGGCGACAATCACCACCACTCTCTTCATTGTATTACCAACCGAAAACGTCAGGGGACTAATATCATCCAGCGCTTGGTAAGAAGATTGGTTATATAGATGGTAGAAAATCCCAGATAAGAGAACCCATATATAAAATGTAGAAGGTTTTCCTATAGTTGCAAGAGCTTTGTGATAACCTGCCACCCATTGGGAACCTTCCACAAACACTGCTACTGGAAATAGATAAAACAATGAGATTATACTTATCCAACCATACAGATTCAAACCATCCACTTCCTTAAAATTCTGTAAGCTCCTTTTCGAAAAAATGTTGCGAAGAACAAACCCGACATTACTGATCATAGCACCCGACAAGCCCCCAATATTGAAGGACACTTCAGTAACAGCAGCCAAAGAGCAACCAAAGACAATAGGAAGAATTGAAAGCCAGACTGCTAGAGGATATGTATCACCAAGAAATGATGAAAACACAACAGAGAAAACAGGTTCTGCAGACTTAATAACATGAGTGAAAGAAACAGCCACTTTAGAGAATGAAACACAAGCTGAGATATGGCCTATAGTGTGAAACAAGGCAGGTCCAAGAAGGGCAATGATGAATGATTTGTTTATCTTTGGGCAAGGTTGCAGCTTAAAAGACCATAGAACTAACATCCAAATAGAACCACAAAATAGCTGGAAAGAAGCAAGAAGCCAAGGATAGGGAAAGATGTTCAATACCTTCTTGTTATATATGTTAAACACAATGTTCTGAAAGTACCACATCCCAAAAATGAGAGCCAGTTTCATATTCACTTTTGGCTTTGAAGCTTCAATCTCCCCATCTGGGCTAACTTCTTCTGGGGTTCCAGAGGCTGCTTCAAGAATCTGAGTTTTATTTCTTGAAGAAAATCCAAATGGGTGTCTCAAGATTTTGGAAAAATCCAATCTTGAATGAGAGATCTGAGAACTGGGATTTGCAGAACACATAACAGGGTGTCCATTTCTAGAACTAGAGGGTTTGGTGAAAGGGAGAGCAGGAGAGCAAAAATGTCTCAACTTTTGGTTTCTGCTTACCAGATTTGGATCAAAGGAATACTTGGGGAGGGATTTGGAGAGAGTGACATTAGTGGATGGAAGAAGATTTAAAGTAAGCATCTTTGAATGAACAGAGCAGATTCAGGAACACAAAAAAGCAAGAAACTTTAAAGCAAATAAAGATATGGGACAAGATATTTGGGCAACAAAGGTACAAATTAACTCTCAAATGTTTACCTGGTGGCCGCCACCTACCACAACCTAGGGACACTGACAGTTGTGTTTGAACACACAGATTCAAAGTTTGTTCCGTGAAGTGAAGTTCTAATTTACTTTTTCTTTTTTCTCTCTCTCTTTTGTCTCTTTCCTCCCACAATTTACAAGTGTCTCGTTCTGTCCCAAAATTTCAATGTCTGCCCTTCTGAATTTTCACAGTTAGAAAAGAAAGAAAGAGAAAGGAGAACAAAACTAGGTTACAATATTTTTATACTAAGTGGGCGTTTGGACATAAGAATTGTGAAATTCTAAAAAAGTATAAAAAAGAAAAAATTCAACTGAAAATGATATTTGAAAAATAGTGTTGAGTTTGGATATGAATATAATTTGGAGCTAATTATGAATTTTTGTGAGTGATTTGAAGTGAACATTTTGAAAACAAAATTTTGAAATTTTTAAATTTTCGAAAACATCCAAACTTCAATTTCAAGTGAAATATAAAATTTTCATGACCAACAACTGATTCTGAAAAAAGTAAAAAAAAAATTGAAAAAAGTGCACAGTTAGCCACTAATTAAAGATGTCTTTACTCTTTAGCCATTGTTTAAAATATGTTTACTCTTTAGCTCTTAATAAATTTTTACTCGCCCAGATGAAAATACCCTTGTGCTAGACATTGTTCTTGTGTAAATATTAAGGACATGGTGTCCTTAACTTCATGAATGATGTTTATATAGGGGTGACAATATGGTTCAAAGAAAACAGTTAACCACTCATGTTATCCACTAAAAAATGGGTTGGATAATGAACTTTTTAAAAATTGGTCAAATATGTATAAGAACCATATTATCCATTTAGAAAATGGATAACCAATGAGTAACCAATGGATAACTAATGGGTGTCTAACTTTTACATTTGTAAAGCCTCAAATTAGGTGTTCCTCAAGTTAGAGAGACTAAGAATTCTCCCAAAAATGATCATATACAAGACCTCATGAATAATATGGGTAACCTATATTATCCGTCGGTTAACCTATTTTTTATCCGTATTAAATATGAATCGAGTCGGATAATTTACTCATTTTTTATTACCCGTTTTCAACCCGAACCATATCCTACCCGACCCGCCCGTTTGTCACTCCTATGTGTATATATCAATGACAAAGTATCTTGTATTTACATCTTCCATTGTTAAACTTTAGGACATCATGTCCTTAACTTCATACGTGCAGTGTAAATGTTAAGGACATAATGTCCTTATGTAACGACTCGACCGGTCGTTTTTGAAATTTATGCCCCCATCCCATATTAACTGCTTTTCCCAAGTTTATTTCTGCTATTTAGATTTGCCGGGATGTTCGATTTTTGAGTTTCGGAGAGTTTTGGGACACTTAGTCCCTAAATGAGAGTTTAAGTATTGGAAAGTTGACCGTAGTCAAAACAGTGTGAAGACGGCCTCGGAATGGAAATCTGATGATCCCGTTAGCTATGTTAGGTAATTTCAGGTTTAGGAGCATGGTCGGATTGTGTTTTGGAGATCCGTAGCTAATTTAGGCTTGAAATGCCGAAAGTTAAATTTTTGAAGTTTCCGGTTCGATAGTGAGATTTTGATCCGAGGTCGGAATGGAATTTTGGGAGTTTCAATAGTCCTGTTATGTCATTTGGGACGTGTGTGCAAAATCTCAGGTCACTCGGATGTGATTTGGTTGGGTTTTTTATCAAAAGCGAAAATTAGAAGATTTTGGAGTTCTTAGGCTTGAATCTGATGCGAAGTGGGTGTTTTGATGTTGTTTCGAGTGTTCCGAAGGTTGGAACAAGTTTGAATGATGTTTTAGGATTGGTTGGCATGTTTGGTTGAGGTCCAGGGGGCCTCGAGTGTGGTTCGGATGCCCAACGAGACATTTTGGAACTTAGAGAAATTGCAGAAAATATTGTAGCAGCCCAGTTCTAGTTTCCTTCTTCGTGTTCGCGAAAAGGAGCTGGGGCTGGGGGAGAGGTTGTGCTTCGCGTTCGCAAAGGACATCCCGCATTCGCGAAGGGTTGTGAAGTGGAGCTGAAGGTTTAGCCTTCACGTTCGCGAGGGAGGTCCCGCGTTCGCGATGCTCTGGGAAGCTGGGCTTCGCATTCGCGAGTAAGGATTTGCGTTCGCGAAGAAGGAAAATGGTCAACGTCAATTTGTGTTTCGCGAACGCGAGGCTTTGACCGCGTTCGCGAAGAAAGAATTTAACATCTGGGCAGAATATTTTAAAAGGGGTCTTTCGCGAGTTTAAGCCTATTTTCCTCCATTGTTAGGCGATTTTGAAGCTTTTTGAAGTGGGTTGAAGAAGGATTCAAGAGGAATCACTTGGAGGTAATATTTTTGACTTCATAACTCGTTTTTTATGTGATTAAAGACCTAATTAGTGGTGAAAAACTTGTAAAAAAAGCGGATAATTAGTGCTTGAGTTTAAGAGACCTAAAATGTCACGACCCAAAATCCATTAAAGGTCGCGATGGCGCCGGACACCTCTGTCAGGCCAGCAAACTAACTATCAATTAATTCCTCTTTTAATACTTTTGAAAATCTAAGGTTTTTCCTTCCATTTTTATAAATAAAAGTTCACTACTTGACTTGAATTCAAACTTAAATAATGATAATTAGTACAAATCTGCTGTAAACTATCCCAGAAACCCGGTGTCACAAGTACATGAGCAACTACTGATAAGAGAAATAAAATACAATATCCGCCCGAAATACAGTGGACGGAAAGTAAATACAGTATACTGGAAGGGACTACTCTAGTTGCGGTCGCCTCAACTGATGCAGCTCACCTAGTCCTGGCGTCATCCATGCTGCTACGCCCAATAGGCTGCAAGAGGTATATACTTGTGCAATAAAAATGCACAGAAGTGTAGTATGAGTACGTAATCAACGTGTACTCAGTGAGTATCCCGCCTAATCTCGAAGGAGTAGAGACGAGATGGCCAACTCCGGCACTCACTAGAGGTCAATTAACAATATTCTAGAAATACGAGAAAAATCATGGATTTATAAAGTAGTTCAAATTGGCGAAGCCCGAAAACAGGTAAACACCTTCAACAATTAAGCAAGGGCTTCCAAGGTTTATTCTTTATTATCTCATCAATTTATATCAAGCCACGAAGGGCCAAATCCACATCTACAATTCTCAAGCGACAAATAACATGCGCAAATCACACCGAGGCGACGGCTCGATCCAACATGAATGTAAACTGTGCATTGCCGAGGGTCGAACGGAACGAACTATAGATGCATCTATTACCCCGCTCGCGAATCATCCATGCGACGCGGTCAACAAAAAATAAACCATCACCCTGCTCGCGAATCATCCATGCGACGCAGGTACACATAAGATACACAATCACCCTGCTCGCGAATCATCTATGCGACGCATGTACACATAATATACCTGCTCAAATAGCCAATTAGAATTTTATCGGGGAATAATTATCCAAATAAGACCAATTCCCTGTTTAACAATTCAAAAAATGATGTTTAATCTCTTTTTAAATTCGTTTACTAATCAAAGGTGATTTAAACAATTCAAGTCATCAATGGATTCATAATTAATCCAAGTATAACATGTTGATGGGTCCTAACTACCCGGACAATAGCATAATAGTAGCTACGCACGGACTCTCGTCACCTCGTGCGTACGTAGCCCCCACATGTAGGAGCACAAAATCAATTATTTAACCTATGGGGTAAATTCCTCCTCACAAGATTAGAAAGGAGACTCACCTCGCTCCGAAGGCTCATAACCGGCATTCTACATTCATCCGAAGGCTTGAACCGACGCACCATGCACCCAAACTAGACAATTAACAACAAACTAATGAGAACATGCTCAAATACTTGTTAACAATTCAAATTATACAAATTCCCAACTCCGATTAGTGAAATGACCAAAATGCCCTCGGGCCCACGTGCCCGGAATCCAAAATTTTTTAAAGATAAAGGTTACCATGACCTTAGGAACTCAAATATATAATTTTTACTAAACTCCATCCTCAACATCGAGGTCAAATTTGAAGAAATGTAAATTTTTAGGTTTTCTACCAAAACCTCAAATTTATATAAATTTCAATGTCTAAATCCGTATATAATCTTGTATTTAACTCAAAACCAGTAGAAATCACTTACCCCCATGCTTGATGATGAAAATGACGCTCAAAAGTTGCTCCAAGATCGCTCCCATGGAAGAAAAATAAAGTGAAATGAGCCAAAACCCGATTTAAAATAACATTGCCCAGACGACCCTTCTATGTGATCGTAGCTCTGCGATCGCATAGGCCAAAAAAAAAATGCTGCCTCCAAAATTGCACTATGCGATCGCATAGAGGGGCCTGCGATCGCATAAGGTCCAGCCTTCCTCCTATGCGATCGCATTGCACCTCCTGCGATCTCATAGGCCAAGATTCCAACTCCTCTCCCCTTGCTCTATGCGATCGCAGACCTCCTCATGCGATCGCATAGAGTAAAAATCTGATGCACTTATACCAGAAAACCAGCAATCCTCACAAGGCGAAAATCGATCCGTTAACTATCCGAAATCCACCCGAGGCCCCCCGTACCCCAACCAATCATACCAACAAATCCCAAAACACACTACGGACTTGCTCAAGGCTTCAGATCATATCAAACAATGCTAAAATCATGAATTACACCCCCAATTCAAGCTTAATGAACTTTGAAATTTCAAACTTCTATTTCCGATGTTTAGACCTATCAAATCACATTCGATTGACCTCAAATTTTGCACACAAATCATATTTGACATTACGGACCTACTCTAACTTTCGGAATTGGATTCCGACCCCGATATCAAAAAGTCAACCTCCGGTCAAACTTCTCAAAAACCTTCAAATTTCTATCTTTAGCCAAATGGCTTCAAAATGACCTACGGACCTTCGAATTCACTTCCGATCGTGCTCCCAACTCCAGAATCACCATACGGAGCTATTCCCACACTCGAAATCCCAAACGTACATCGATAACACCGAAATACATTTCAAGCCAAACTTAAGAAATTCCTTCTAAAATGCTAACTTCCACAATAGGCGCCAAAACGCTCCCGGGTTATCCAAAACCCAATCCGGGCATACGCCCAAGTCCGAAATCATCATACGAACCTGCTGGAACCTTCGGATCCTTATTCCGAGGTCATTTACTCAAAATTCCAATCCTAGTTTATTCTTTCAACTTTAAGCTTCTCAAATGAGAAATTTTCATTTAAATTTAACTCCGATCTTCCTGTATTTAAATTCCGACCATGCGAACAAGTCACAATACCTGAAATGAAGCAGCTCATGGCCTCAGACTGCAGAACGACGCGCTAGGGCTCGAAACGACTGGTTGGGTCGTTATATTCTCTCACTCTTAAACATACGTTCGTCCTCGAACGTGCTGAGAACTACACTGGAGTAGTCTGAAATCAATGTTTAGCACCTCAAGCACATTCCCGTGCTATCACAACTCAGTTGAGCACATTAGCTCGATAAGTTCTGAAGATACTCCCTTTTATTCAAGCAATTAAGCCTTAGAGCCCAATTCCAACATCTGGAATTCTATGCTAGGACTGTTTCCAACATACGATCACCGTATCAATCACTATACGCTGTACTCAAACATGACCGCATAACTCTGCTGAATTCAGACTTTGCATCACTTTACTCATAGGACCACAATAACATTTCTGTTTGAATTAAACGAAATTCCACGAATCCGATGCTCCCATTGCACCTCATGACCTACATAGGTCTTACTCTAACTATTACAATACCGCCACGACGGATGAGATGCCGAAATTCATAATCAACTGCCGAGTCGACCAATCATCGAGTCTATACTTTTGACAAGAAACATTACTACATTCTGAACCAAATAATGATCTTCGCTCCTTAATACACTTCATATAATCAGATTGCACTGATCATAAATCCCACAATCCCATCTTACCCAGTACGAGCTGCTCAGGCATTAAGCCAATCCGAATGCGATCACAGGTCTCATATGACTCCACAATATGCCAATAGGCCACCAATCCGAACACAACACAAACGAAAATCGAACTCTGGAAGGAATTACCTAACCCCCACACTAGTATGGACCTTCCTTCGAAGATAGGAAGCGAAACACACAAAAAAAATAACATATAGAGGACCAGACTCGACATCACATTGTTGCGGCGCGCAACCCGATCCAAATAACATACCCATGGTGGCGTGCCATCCGATCCAAATAACATACCCATGGCGGCGTGCCACCCGATCCATACATAGATCTCACATAAGGAGATTGCACTTCGAGCTAAATCTGCTCATTACAATAAAAATATCAAATTTCAATCGCAAGCACGTTAAGTACATAATATCATCCCTGAGAAAGCACATAGCGCTATAGGCTACAAAACTCAAGCACAACTGAGGTGCGGTACAAGATCTGAATCTCAAGAGCCATTTGCTTATAATACGACATACCCACACGGGTCCTCAACACATACACAATTCCTTAGGCCATCTCACAACTCACACAGCACAATTTATCACTTCATGAAATATTTGACAACGAGATGACACCTTGACTACTCCATAAGGAGCGCATTACTGAAATGAACACAACTGGCCTGTCATATAGCCCATATTCACATTTAAACCCATCCACCTACCTCAAGTCGATCCTGATCACATCAAATTAAGCCAATAACCTTTCAAAGGTCCATACTAATTTCCTTTTTCTCATAACACACGAGAACAACCGTCATAATCGGAGCAAACCTCCTCGGTTCATAACCTAATAAACAAGGTGCCCTCCAGGCATAAATTCTCAAATTAATGATATTACCACAATCCACATACTTGGTTTAAATCTTTAGCCAATCAAGTGACTACATGTCACACTTATACAATCTTCCTGTGGGACACGCTCCCACAATCTTTCGAAATAAATAACCGGTCCGCACATCTAAACCATCGGATGTACTAACGCTGAAAAGCGATCCAGAATCCTTAACCAGGATGCAAAACCTCTTCCATAACACATCGATCTCAGGTGACATTGAATACAATACCAACTTACTTTATTCATTCAACCTTTTCCTTGCTCATCCGAGCCTGTGACACCCTTTTCAACACCGAACTGCAACATTGACCCTCACTTCAAATTTCCATACCTCTCACCGCACCCAACGTGCCAATATACGATAGGACACGATTTTTATCATAGCTCCGAAATCATTGATATTTTAACACTTCACCATATAAGAACTTTGCACTTAACTCACTTCAGGAGATTCATAGCAACACACAGGTAATTTCCCATAAATGTAGAATATGCAAATCTGCAAGTAGTGGTCCAAGCCACCATATCCCTTCCGGAATCCGCTTTCACTTAACAAGACATAACAGAAGAATGCTTCTAAATAACATCAATTACGGTGGCCGGCAAACCTCACACGTACCGCCACAGATCATACACATAACTCGATCACGCGAAATAAACTGATCGTTGGCCCCAATGTGCCAATTCAACTATGGCTAATCATTCTACCTTCTTCCAATTTATCTTTGCTTGCCTTAGAAACTAAGACTAACTCCATCCAACACATAACATACTCCATCTACACTCACCCCGAGGGACCTTGAATCACGAGACCAGGCTGTCTCAATTCCCACGAACTATTTCACAACACCCAAATGCTATACCACAAGCCAAACATCTCGGAACATTCTGTGTCTTATCTCATAAACTGCTACAAAGCTTGATTCTTAATTGTACCTATAAGCTCGACATCATTAGGCACCACACTTTACCTCTTGAATTTTCTAGGATCGTTACTGAGAGCCACCCGCTCTGACTGGGTCCCGAATATAACCGACTCCATAAATCTTCTAGCACATTAATACACTCTCAACGAAGCACCTGGCAGAACCACTCCCCTTTAAACCCGCTTCTATACAAGGCATAAATTCTAAATCTTTTCCCAAGTTCGAACATGAGCCCATAAGGCTAACTATAGCACATCCTTAATAATTCCTCCGCTCAATTTACTACGTATGGTCTTTTCTCGTAGCTGAATTAACCCATCAATATGCTAATAACCAGAAATCACACAAGTAGTTAATCATACAGCCCAATCATAAGCGGTGGGACTCTTCCACTTAGCTTGAAGCCATCATTTCACCATTCTTGAGTTCGCCCGAGCTTTTACCTCTTATTGACTTAACCTCGCGCCACCAATTATCAAAATCTCTCGGGATCTTCCTATAAATCCCCATCTTTCATATTCTGAGTCTTCATCCACATTCGCATGACCGATCTCTTTGTTGAACAACTAATATAATTCCTTGTAGAAGCTTCGCCAACCACGCGACCGCTAATCTGCTCACGGGGAATAACCTACCTAGGGGAATCACCTACCGACATCTTCCCACGCTGTTGCATGGGGTACATTCACTATGACACCAATAGCCCATCTTGAGTCCGAGCTCATCTTCCAGTTGCACAAGTCCATTCGCCCCTCGCGGGCACCAATTAAATACGCGACAATATCCTCCCAAATTCAGGGTTATGCTGCACCCTCCTCCATTTCAAGCAGCTCCTTTTCGCCATATCAATCTTCTGCCGCATAATAGCCCATACTTCACATCATACCCGCAGGCTTCAATCACCAATCATAAAAATCCCCAATTCGATCCAAACTCTCTTTAAGGCACGTAGTCATCCTACTACCAAGCCCATATGCAACCCTTGCCACTCTCCCACTTTGGTGGAACTCATCTCCTTAATCAGTCACTCGACTTTACTTCTCATACTTGGCCTTCTAGAAATTTAAACATCGCATGGCACTTCCCACATGTCCTTCCTCATACTTTGCTGCTCAATTGTTGCCTCAAATAAAATCTATCTTCGTGGCATTTGAACCCACCATTGCTACTAACTTTAAACCTTTCCAAAGGTCATCTTTATCGAGCCGTCAACATTAGAAATTCTGATTCGATCTTAAACCACCACATCATGCGATATCTGACAGTTGTATCTTCAATATTATTTCGCAATATCTTTCCCCAAGGCGAATTGTAGCAGATCATAACACTAACAAGCTTAAAGCGTTCAATTAGGACAACAACACCCCCATATAGAGGAGAACTCTACCACGCTTGCAATTACCATGTTTCATTACTTCCACCAGTCCACTTCTGACCATCCTTAGTTCGATTAACTTTCCCCTACTGGGAATAGAATACTGACTCCCTTGATTACGCGCTGAGTAAACCTCTCTTCAATTCATTCACTGCCCCGACACATGGGCAACACCCTACCATTACAACAAAACTGCGAAATAATCGTTCATAAGCATCATGGCAACCTGTGCCTAGCCTCAAGGCTCTTAGAAGTTCTGTTACTGAGCTGAAACAATAGAATATCCCTCCAAAGTGCGACTATAATATTCCAATCAACTATACCGGGAAAATAATCCCGCACCACATTTGTAGCGCCATTAAAATCCTTCAATTTTCAATTTATAACAATCGCTCGTGTAAGATTGAATAGGAAGAAATCAAAGGCATAAGCCTCAAAGGAATCGAACCGCACGAAAAGGAAATCAAGAAGGGAAGTACTCCTAACAGCCATGTAGCCTTCCGAGGATAAGTACAGACGTCTCCGTGCCGATCTGCGAGACTCTACTAGACTTGCTCATGACTCGTGAGACCGACGGGAACCTAGTGCTCTGATACCATGTTGTCACGACCCAAAATCCATTAAGGGTCGCGATGGCGCCGGACACCTCTGTCAGGCCAGCCAACTAACTTATCAATTAATTCCTCTTTTAATACTTTTGAAAATCTAAGGTTTTTCCTTCCATTTTTATAAATAAAAGTTCACTACTTGAATTCAAATTTAAATAATAGCAATTAGTACAAATCCGCTGTAAACCATCCTAGAAACTCGGTGTCACAAGTACATGAGCAACTACTGATAAGAGAAATAAAATACAACATCCGCCCGGAATACAGTGGGCGGAAAGTAAATACAGTACACTGGAAGGGACTACTCTAGCTGCGGTCACCTCAACTGATGCAATTCACCTAGTCCCGGCGTCATCCATGCTGCTATGCCCAATAGGCTGCTAGAGGTATATACCTGTGCAGCAAAAATGCACAAAAGTGTAGTATGAGTACGTAATCAACGTGTACTTAGTGATTATCCCGCCTAATCTCGAAGGAGTAGAGATGAGATGGCCAACTCTGACACTCACTAGAGGTCAATTAATAATATTCTAGAAATGCGAGGAAAATCATGGATTTATAAAGTAGTTCAAATTCGCGAAGCCCGAAAATAGGTAAACGCCTTCAACAATTAAGCAAGGGCTTCCAAGGTTTATTCTTTATTATCTCATCAATTTATATCAAGCCACAAAGGGCTAAATCCACATCTACAATTCTCAAGCGACAAAATGCGCAAATCACACCGAGGCGACGACCCGATCCAATAGGAATATAAAATGTGCACTGCCGAGGGTCGAACGACACGAACCATAGATGCATCTATTACCCCCTCACGAATCATCCATACGACGCGGTCAACATAAAATAAACCATCACCTTGTTCGCGAATCATCCATTCAACGCAGGTACACATAAGATACAAAATTACCCTGCTCACGAATCATCCATGCGACGCAGGTACACATAATATACGTGCTCAAATAGCCAATTAGAATTTTATTGGGGAATAATTATCCAAATAATACCAATTCTCTGTTTAATAATTCAGGAAATGATGTTTAATCTCTTTTTAAATTTGTTTACTAATCAAAGGTGATTTAAACAATTCAAGTCATCAATGGGTTCATAATTAATCCAAGTATAACATGCTGATGAGTCCTAACTACCCGGACAATAGCATAATAGTAGCTACCCACGGACTCTCGTCACCTCGTGCGTACGTAGCCCCAACATATAGGAGCACAAAATTAATTATTTCACCTATGGGGTAAATTCTCCCTCACAAGATTAGAAAGGAGACTCACCTTGCTCCGAATGCTCATAACCGACATTCTACATTCATCCGAAGGCTTGAACCGACGCATCATGCGCTCAAACTAACCAATTAACGACAAACTAATGATAACATACTCAAATACTTGTTAACAATTCAAATTATACAAATTCCCAACTCCGCTTAGTGAAAATACCAAAATGCCCTCGGACCCACGTGCTCGGAATCTGAAATTTTTCGAAGATAAAGGTTACCCATGACCTTAGGAACTCAAATATATAATTTTTACTAAACTCCATCCTCAGCATCAAGGTCAAATTCGAAGAAATGTAAATTTCTAGGTTTTCCACCAAAACCTCAAATTTATATAAATTTCAATGTCTAAATCCGTATATAATCTTGTATTTAACTCAAAACCAGTAGAAATCACTTACCCCCATGCTTAATGATGAAAATGACGCTCAAAAGTTTCTCCAAGATCGCTCCCATGGAAGAAAAATGAAGTGAAATGAGCCAAAACCCGATTTAAAATAACACTGCCAAGACGACCCTTCTATGTGATCGCATAGAGGGGCCTGCGATCGCATAAGGTCCAGCCTTCCTCCTATGCAATCGCATTTCACCTCCTGTGATCGCATAGGAAAAAGTTCCAAATCCTCTCCCCTTGCTCTATGCGATCGCAGACCTCCTCATGCGATCGCATAGAGTAAAAATCTGCTGCACTTATACCAGAAAACCAACAATCCTCACAAGGCAAAAATCGATCCGTTAACCATCCGGAATCCACCCGAGGCCCCCGGGACCCCAACCAATCATACCAACAAATCCCAAAACACATTACGGACTTGCTTGAGGCTTCAAATCATACCAAACAACGCTAAAATCATGAATTACACCCCAATTCAAGCTTAATGAACTTTGAAATTTCAAACTTCTATTTCCGATATTTAAACCTATCAAATCACATCCGATTGACCTCAAATTTTGCACACAAATCATATTTGAAATTACGGATCTACTCCAACTTTCAGAATTGGATTCCGACCCCGATATCAAAAATTCAACCTCCAGTCAAACTTCTCAAAAACCTTCAAATTTCTATCTTTAGCCAAATGGCTTCAAAATGGCCTACGGACCTCCGAATTCACTTCTGATCGCGCTCCCAACTCTAGAATCACCATACGGAGCTATTCCCAGACTCGGAATCCCAAACGGACATCGATAACACTAAAATACACTTCAAGCCAAACTTAAGAAATTCCTTCTAAAATGCTAACTTCCACAATGGGCGCCAAAATGCTCCCGGGTTATCCAAAACCCATTCCGTGCATACGCCCAAGTCCGAAATCATCATACGAACCTGCTTGAACCTTCAAATCATGATTCCGAGGTCATTTACTCTAAACTCCAATCCTAGTTCATTTTTTCAACTTTAAGCTTCTCAAATGAGAATTTTTCATTTAAATTTAACTCTGATCTTCCTGAATTTAAATTCCGACCATGAGAAAAAGTCACAATACCTGAAATGAAGTTGCTCATGGCCTCAGACTGCTGAACGATGTGCTAGTGCTTGAAACGACCGGTCAGGTTGTTACATAAAAAGGGGTATTTGAGGGGTCAATTGAACTCCAATTTCAGTGTTCTTGGTATGTACGAACTTGTGAGAGTATGAGAATTTCAAAAATATAAATTTTACCCAATTCCCAGATGTGGTCCTGAGGGGAATTTTGGTTGTTTTACCTAATTTCGCGTATTAGCTTAGAATTTAATTATAGAATCAGTTACTTGAAGTGTTATTTACATTATAAAATTTAATTGAATAGATTTGGAACATTTGGAATTGGATACTCGTTGTTTCGGATTGACTTGCACTTGTTCGAGGTAAGTGGCTTGTCTAACCTTGTGTAGGGGACCTTTCCCTTAGGATTGATACTGTGATAATTGAAATGTCTTGTACGTGAGGTGACGAACGCGTACTTGTGCTAATTGTTGGAAATCCGGTTTTTTATTAAAAATAGCCTTGAATTGTGTTCTTCCTTTTCTTGCTTACACTATTTTGGAAGTTTAGCTTGTTGTTAGCCAAGAGAAGCATGTCTACTTGACTAAATTGCTCTATTTTCCTTAACTACTTTATTTGTATTACGTGAAACATGCTAGGTTAGGATTACCTGCTTCACCCTAATATGAAATTGATTGAATTGAGTTTCTTGTTGCTGCTATGTGTTTACTTTGGGACTACGGGACGGTATCCCAGGAGCTCCCCCTGTATGTTTATTTTGGCACTACGGAATTGCATTCCGGGAGATCCCCCTGCACTTTTACATTGGAACTACGGGATTGCACCCGGTAGATTCCCGCACATTTTACGAGTTGGACTACGGAACTACACCCAGGAGATCCACTAGATATGATATTTATATTTGGGGGCTACAGGACAGTATCCTCGGAGATCTCCGGTTGTTATCTTGGAGCTGAGATGTATTCTTTTTGTGTGTTTTACTTGCCTCTGTAATAGTTGTTGTTGTCCTTCATAGCATGTGTTACTTATTTACACTGCTTATTTCATATTGTTAAACTTTATATCTTATTTAACCTCAGTAGGGCCCTGACCTTCCTCGTCACTATCCAGCCGAGGTTAGGCTTGGCACTTATTGAGTACCGCTGTGGTGTACTCATGCCCTTCCTGCACATATTTTTCATGTGCAGATCCAGGTACTTCGACTCAGTCCTACCACCCCTGAGGCGAGGCGACTGCTATAGCGACTACGAGGTATATCTGTCGCATCCGCGGACCGAGGAGTCTCTTTCTATTCTTGCTGCGTAGTACTAGCCCTTCTGTATTTTCAGTTCTTGTTAGACATTCTAGAGTTAGAGATATGTAGTACTTCTTAGCTTATGATTCATGGATTTTCGGGTCTTGGATTTATGTATTGGTTTTGAGAATTAAATATGGTGTATGCCGAGCGGCACATTTAACCACTATTTATTTTCCTTATTTCTGTTTTAAGTTGTTTACTTCCGCAAATTTTGGTTTTTTTTTCGCAATTTAGGCTTACCAAGTCGTAGAGACTAGATGCCGTTATGAGGGTTCACGGAGGGCAAATCGGGGTCCTGACAAGTTGGTATTGGAGCTCTAGGTTCGTAGGAGTCATGGATTACAAGATGGTTTATTAGAATCTCGTTGATCGGTACGGAGACGTCTGTATTTATCTACGAGTGGCCATGTAACTGTTAGGAAAATTTCACTTCAATTGAGTTCCTTGTCGTGTGAGATCTACGATATCCCAATTCTAAACGTCTGTCTTTCTATTCTCTCACAGATGGCGAGGACACGTGCTACTCGAGATGACCAGGCACCTGTGCCCCCTACTGGATCCGTTAGAGGCCGGGGTTGGGGCCGAGGATGCGCTCGTGGTGCAGCCAGAGCACCCACATGAGCTGCCGCCGAGGTACCACCAACAGTACCAGCCGGAGTCCAGACACCTCATATGTCTGCCACTTCTACTCCGGCACTCCAGGAGACTTTGTCACAGTTTATGAGCATGTACACCACTTTGGCTCAGGCAAGGTTGCTTCCCCTTTCTACAGCTGCATCCCAGACCGGGGGAGGAGTACAGACTCCCGCCGCCCGCACTCATGAGAAGCGAGTGCATGTTAAGCAGGTCCCAGAGGTTATTCCTGCGCCGCCTGCAGTACCAGTTCAGCCCGAGGACAGGGTATCGGCTTCAGAGGAGGAGCAATGGAGACTTGAGAGGTTCAAGAAATATGATCCTCCTGTATTCAGTGGGTTATCATCAGAGGATGCCTTGGGATTTCTGGAGTAGTGCTACCGTATTCTCCGTACTATGGGCATATCAGGATCGAGGGGGGTTTCCTTCACTACTTTCCAGCTTCGAGGAGCCGCCTATCAGTGGTGGCGTGCTTATGAGTTAGACAGTTTGGATGAGGCAGCTTCCCTGACTTGGGCTCAGTTTTCAGATATGTTCACGAGGGAGAATGTCCCCCAGAGCCTTAGGGACGCCTGGCACGTGGAGTTTGAGCATTTGTGCCAGGGTACTATGACTGTCTCGGAGTATGCTGTCCGTTACATTGACTTGGCTAGACATGCACCAACTTTGGTTTCTACGATTCGCAAAAAGGTTTGTCGATTCATTGAGGGGCTTATTCCTAGCATCAGATCTAGCATGGCTCGTGAGTTGGAGATGGATATATCTTATCAGTAGGTGGTAAGAATTGCTAGGAGGATTAAGGGTATACATGCTAGGGATAGAGAGGAGAGGGAGGCCAAGAAGTCTCGAGAGTTGGGCCATTATTCTGGTGCCCGTGGCCCAGCTGCAGGTTGTCATGGTAGGGATTGTTAGTATACTGTGTTTGTAAAATAATTCTAGAAATATAAATGAATATAAACAGAAATGAACATAAACAGAAATGACAGAAAACCAATTCGAGCCCACTGAATTCACAGTGTTTCCTTAAGGAATTTAATCCCCTCATAGTACCCAAGGTTATGGATTATTTCCTCCCAGGATAGAACGAATTACACACTGGTGTAGTGGTACTTCAAATCCCAGTGTTTCAGCGAACACAAAGTTCGGTAGCAAATCACACTTACTTTTTGCTTTGTTTGATGCTTAAAGTATACAGAAGAAGGAGAAGAAACTCAGAAAATTGTAGTGAAATTCTGAGCAGAATAGTGTTATATTTATAGCCAAAGTTGGGCTGAAATCTGAAGAGGTGCAACTCTTCAAAATGGCTGTTTCTGCAAAACGGGCACATCATAAATGCCATTACATAAATGACTATTTACTCAACATTAAAGAGGGAAAATTGATGGGTAGTTAATTTTCTGTTACAAAAATAGAAAACTGAAATTTGGATAACTGAAATGGATTTAATATTAATATTTATTTAATATTAATATTATGTTATTAAAATAAATATTTAATAACATTTATATTAATATTTTACTATTAACAAATAAATTTGATCCAAAAAATTAATCAATCAATCGATCATTTGACCAAATTCAAATCCAAATCCGAATCCGAATCTGAATCTGAAGCCGAAGCCGAGCCGAGTCGAGCCGAGTCGAGTGAGCGACGATGACGACGGCACGAGGCTTGCCTTCTTCTCAACTCTTTATGAGCTAGAAGAAGAGCAATTGCTTATATACCCATAAAAAACCTCTCTCTCTCTTCCAATATGGGACAATGTCCATTTACCAAGGGGGGAACTTAAAATTTCACTCAAAATTTTTATTTTCCTTCATTTTTCATTCACCCTCTCTTAAGTATTTAATATATTAATTAAATACATCCAAAACCCAACAATCCCCCACATAAATGGGGAATTACTATATCACGGAAGTATACATGAAAAACTGTGTGATTGGCAAGTAAGAATTAATTGCATCTGGATAAGTATGTTTCCCTTTGAACTTTTCGTAGTGAACTTATGTCGGATATACTCGATCAATTGGTATATTTGATATCTTTGAACCGTTGAACTTTAGTGTATACCTAGACAACCATAAGTCACACAACTAACATTTAACCATCTTTGGTTCTCATTGTTATGTTCGTTTCAGCCATGAACACCACCTGGTTTCATAAGTGCATAGAGAACTGGCCTTACTATGTTCTCCTTGAAGCGGCTAACACTTCACACTTACATAGGTGATTCCTAAATGTGTCATCCCGTAGATACACTATTTGATATACCCCGTATCAAATTTAGAAATTATTAAAAAGCCTTAATGCTTTATTCTTGGTACTGAACATTGTCTCATCTCGAGAATGGAACAAAAGTTTAATTGACAATGTTGAACTGTCATAAATGACTTTGTTTGATCTCCTTGAACCTAGATATTGGTATCTCCAGTCTTCTAGGTAGAGTTACCACCACTATGACTTGTTCTCGGCCATAGTCCCATTCCCCTTGATGACTTCTCAACAACCTCTCTAGTTAGGCCTTTTGTAAGTGGATCCGACACATTATCACTTGACTTTACATAGTCAATCGTGATTATTCCTCTAGAGAGTAATTGTTTAACGATTTTATGTCTTCGTCGTATATGATGAGACTTATCGTTATACATAACGCTCCCAGCCCTTCCAATTGCCACTTGACTATCATAATGTATGCATATTGGTGCCAACAGTTTGGGCCAAAATGGGATATCTTCAAAGAAATTCTGAAGCCATTCATCTTCTTCACCGGTTTTATCCAAGGCTATGAACTCAGCCTCCATTGTAGAGCGGGCAATACAAGTTTGTTTGGATGACTTCCAAGATACCGCTCCTCCACCAATAATGAATACATATCCACTTGTGGACTTGGAATCAGTTGATCCGGTGATCCAATTTGCATCACAGTATCCCTCAATGACCGTAGGATATTTATTGTAGTGCAAATCAAAGTCCTGGGTATGTACTAAATACCCCAAAAAACTCGTTTCATGGCCATCCAATGAGATTGGCCTGGATTGCTCGTATATTGACTCAATTTACTTATAGCACAAGATATATCTGGCCGTGTACAATTCATGATGTACATTAAGCAACGTAACACACGAGCATAATCCAATTGTGATATGCTCTGGCCGTTGTTCTTTGCTAATGCAAGATTCACATCAATTGGAGTCTTTGCAACTTTCAAGCCCAAGTGCTTGAATTTTTTAAGTACTGTCTTAATATAATGAGATTGTGACATTGCTAGACCTTGAGAAGTCTTATGGTTCTTAATTCCCAGAATTAAATCAGCAACTCCTAAGTCTTTCATATCAAACTTGCTAGTTAGCACACGCTTAGTAGCATTTATGTTGGCAATGTCATTACTCATTATGAGCATATCATCCACATATAAGCAAACAATGACTATGTGATTTGGAACATTTTTTAATGTACATACATTTATCATATTCATTTATCTTAAATCCATTTGACAACATTGTTTGGTCAAATTTAGCATGCCATTGTTTGGGTTTTGTTTTAATCCGTAAAGGGACTTAATAAGTATACAGACCTTCTTTTCTTTACCTGGAACCACAAACCCTTTAGGTTGTTCCATGTAGATTTCTTCCTCCAACTCTCCATTTAAGAAGGCCGTCTTAACATCCATTTGATGAATTTCAAGACCATAAACTACAGCTAACGCTACTAACATTCGTATGAACGTAATTCTTGTAACTGGAGAGTATGTATCAAAATAGTCAAGACCTTCTCGTTGTCTATACCCTTTGACCACAAGTCTTGCCTTATACTTGTCAATAGTGCCATCATCCCATCATCTTTTATTTTCCTTTTAAAATTCCATTTAGAACCCAACAATTTATTTTCAGGAGGAAGATCAACCAATTCCCATATATGGTTGTTCATGTGACGACCCAAAGGGTCATCACCTGTTTCCTCGTTTGTTCTGTGCTTCTGAGGCCTTGAAAACCTCATTTTTACTTGTCTCGATTTGCGTGCACAGTCCGGGCGCGTAGCCGGAAAGCTTTTATGTTGAGATATGTGAATTCTGTAAAAAATTTGAAGAATTTTGATATTAATATGATCATAGTTGACTTTGGTCAACATTTTTTTTAAACGGACCCGGACCCGAGATTGGACGGTCCCGGAAGGTCCGTAGAAAAATATGGGACTCGGGCATGTGCCCGGAGTCGAATTCGGAGGTCTAGAGCCCGAGATATGAATTTTTCCGTGAAATTGTTTTTCTGAAATTATTAAGGAAAATGGAAATGAAAATTTATTAAAAGAATGTGGTATCGGGCTCGTATTTTTGTTCCGACACCCCGTACAAGTCTTATATACTGTTTAAGCGCTTTCTTTGAAGTTTGGTCGAAATCGGACGTCGTTTGACGTGTTTCGGACTATAAGTTCCAAGTTTGAAAGTTTATGAAATTTAGAAGAAAAATCATGAGTTTTGAGGCTTGATTCTATGTAAACGATGTTATTTTGGAGATTTGATCGCGCGAGCAAGTCGTAGGATGTTTTTTAGGTTGTGTGCATGTTTGGTTTGGAGCCCCGAGGGCTCGGGTGAGTTTTGGATAGGCCACGAGTTGCATTTCTCATATTTTTGAAAATCTGGTGTGCTGGCTTCTGTGATCTTTGCAATTGCGAAGATGGGGCTCGCAATTGCAAGTTCGCAAATGCGAACAGTTAATCGCTATTGCGAAGCTGAGGATTTCTGCATGGGATCGCAAATGCGAATCAAGGGGACCTGGGCCGGATCGCAAATGCGATCAAAAGTTCGCAAAAGTGAACCCTGCCCTCCAGACCCAAGTTCGCAAATGCGCATTTCCCAAACCTGCATTTTTCGCAATTGCGAACCTAGGTTCGCAATTGCCATATCCGCAACCTAGCAATTTTTATACATAGTCGAAATTTCATCACTTTTCACCATTCTTTCAAAACCCAAACCCCATAGGCTATTTTTCAAGGGCAAACTTCATCCCAAATCACTTGTAAGTTGATTTTTACTCGATTCTTTCAATCTTTAACAGAGTAGAAATTCAATCGGCACTAGGTTACATAGGTCTCACAACTCACGGACAAACTTAGTAGAGTCTGAGGGATAGGTACGGAGACGTCTGTACTTGTTCCCCAGAGTCTATTGAGTTAGGAAAAATCTCTCATTTTTTCTTTCTCGTCGTGCGGTTCTATTTTTTCAAGTGCCGATTGAATTTCTACTTTGTTCTTTTGCAGATGGCGAGCAAAAGCGCTTCCTCTTCTACCGCACAGCAGTCCGAGCCCCCAGCAGCAGCTTCAGTGGTGGAGCCTCAGGTTGATTTGGAGGAGGAGGAGGTTCCAGCCCCAGTGGTCCTGGTGGGCCCAGCTCAGTTCCCAAAAGGGTTCATTGCCACCCCAATTATCCAGGATGCTCTAGTCCGATTGGTAGGCCTCATAGAGGGTGCCATTCGAGCTAGTTTGCTTCCAGTGGTTCCGCCAGCGGTGGCAGGTCAGCCAGGTATAGTGGCTCAGGCCAGGAGTGAGATCCCTTTTCAGGAGGCGGCCAATGTAGGCCGTAGAGTTGAGAGAGATTTGCTATAGGGAAGTAGTCACGGGTCAGATGAGAGGACCCATCATGCAGGTAGATTCAGTGGTACCTGGCCAAGAGGTAGAGGCCATCCTCTCAGGCCTTTTCAGTCAGCTCTCCAGGTCACTCATGGTACTTCAGGTGGTCATTCAGGTCGACAGGGTCAGCCTCAGTTCCCTCAGCTGTAGCGTTCGTGTAGATGTTATGAGTGTGATGAGTATGGTCACAACATGAGGGTTTGCCCGAGGTTGAGGGGTGCTCAGCCGCAACAGATGAGGTCTTGCCATGCTTGTGGTGATCTGAGGCACATTGTCAGATATTGTCCTCGAGTTTATGGCAGCTTCCAGCATCAGAATTCTCGCGCTATGATTCAAGCACCGGAGGTTCCGCAGCCTGCCTAGCCAGCTAGAGGCGGTGACAGAGGTGTTATAGGTGGAGGTAGAGGTCTTAGAGGTGGAGTACAGGTTGCCAGAGGTAGAGGCCAGCCAGCAGCCATGCCAGAGGCTGAGTCTTCAGGTGCAGACATTACAGGTACTATTCTGGTTTGTGATAGAGATGCGTCGGTGCTATTTCGCCCTAGGTCTACATATTCCTATGTGTCTTCCTATTTTGCACCCTGCCTGGCTATGTCTAGTTATGCTTTGGACATTCCTGTTTATGTGTCTACACCGGTGGGTGACTCCATAGTAGTCGACCGGGTGCATCGTTCATGTGTGGTTGTGTTTGAGGGTCTTGAGACCCGTATTGATCTACTACTATTAGATATGGTGGATTTTGACGTTATATTGGGGATGGATTGGTTGTCCCCGTATCATGCCATCTTGGATTGCCACGCCAAGACAGTGACCTTGGCCTTGCCAGAATTGCCCCGACTAGAGTGGAAAAGGGACCCCAGTCATGTCACCCGCAGTGTTATTTCATATGTTAAGGCTTGACGCATGGTCGAGAAGGAGTGTTTAACTTATCTGGCGTATGTTCGCGACTCTAGCGCAGAGGTTCCTTCTATTGACTCGATTCCTATTGTTCGGGAGTTTCCCGAAATTTTCCCTTCAGACCTGATGGGTATGCCGCCCGATAGGGACATTCATTTCAGTATTGATCTGGTTCTGGGCACGCAGCCCATTTCTATTCTTCCGTATCACATGGCCCCGCCAGAGTTAAAAGAGTTAAAGGACCAGTTGCAAGATTTACTAGATAAGGGTTTTATCAGGCCTAGTATTTCTCCTTGGAGTGCGCCAGTGTTATATGTAAAGAAGAAGGATGGTTCGATGCAGATGTGTATTGATTACCGACAGTTGAACAAGGTGACGATAAAGAACAAATATCCACTGCCGAAGATTGTTGATTTGTTTGACCAGCTTCAGGGAGCAAGGGTGTTCTCAAAGATAAACTTGAGATCTAGCTATCATCAGCTGAGGATTAGGGCGTCTGATGTCCCTAAGACAGCATTCCGCACTCGGTATGGGCACTACGAGTTTTTAGTCATGTCATTTGGGTTGACCAATGCCCCAGAAGAATTTATAGAGTTGATGAACCGAGTGTTCATGCCTTATCTAGACTTATTCGTGATAGTCTTTATTGATGATATTTTGGTGTACTCCCGCAGCCAGGAAGAGCACGAGCAACACCTCAAAGTGGTTCTCCAGACTCTGAAGGATAGTCAATTATATGCTAAGTTTTCAAAGTGCGAGTTCTGGTTGAGTTCGGTTGCATTTGTGGGTCATATTGTATCAGCAGAGGGTATTCATGTGGACCCGAAGAAGATTGAGGCAATCAAGAATTAGCCTCAACCAGCTTCAGTGACTGAGACTCGGAGTTTCTTGGGGCTAGCAGGTTATTATCGTCGGTTCGTAGAAGGATTTTCGTCTATTGCGGCCCCGATGACCAGATTGACCCAGAAGGGTGCCCATTTCAGATGGTCAGATGAGTGTAAGGCGAGCTTTCAGAAGCTCAAGATAGCTCTAACCACGACACCAGTGTTGGTTTTGCCTACGGGTTCAGGGCCCTACACAGTCTATTGTGATGCTTCCCGTATTGGGCTGGGAGCAATATTGATGCAGAATGGCAAAGTTATTGCCTATGCTTCGAGACAGTTGTAGATCCACGAGAAGAATTATTCGGTTCATGATCTAGAGTTGGCAGCTGTTGTTCATGCTTTGAAGATTTGGAAGCATTATATGTATGGTGTGACGTGTGAGGTGTACACGGATCACAAGAGCCTTCAATACTTGTTCAAGTAGAAGGAGTTGAATGTAAGGCAGAGGAGGTGGTTAGAGTTGTTGAAAGATTATTATGTTACTATCTTATATCACCCGGGTAAGGCCAATGTGGTGGCCGATGCATTGAGTAGGAAGTCTGCCAGCATGGGTAGTCTTGCTTATATCCCAGTCAGCCAGAGACCGCTTGCTTTAGATATTCAGGCCTTGGCCAATCAATTTGTGAGATTAGATATTTATGAGCCCAGTAGAGTATTGGCTTGCACGGTTGCTCGTTCTTCTCTATTGGAGCGTATCCGTGATCGACAGTTTGATGATCCGCATTTGTGTGTCCTGAGAGGCATGGTGCAACATGGAGGTGCCACGAAGGTTACCTTAGGTGATGATGGTGTTTTGAGATTGAAGGGACGAGTTTGTGTGCCCAATGTTGATGGGATTCTAGAGTTAATCTTAGAAGAGGCCCATAGTTCTTGGTATTCTATTCACCCGAGCGCCGCGAAGATGTATCAAGACTTGCGGTAGCATTATTGGTGGCGTAGGATGAAGAATGATATTGTTGCGTATGTGGCTCGGTGTTTGAACTAGCAACAGTTCAAGTATGAGCATCAGAGACCCGGTGGTTTGTCTCAGAGGATCGAGCTTCCCGAGTGGAAGTGGGAGAGGATTACCATGGATTTCATTACTGGACTTTGTTGACTCGGAAGAAGTTTGATGCTATTTGGGTCATTGCGGATTGGCTGACCAAGTCAGCGCATTTCATTCCAGTGGCAGTCTCCTATTCATCTGAGAGGTTAGCCGAGATTTATATCAGGGAGATTGTTCGCCTTCATGGTGTACCGGTATCCATCATTTTAGATTGGGGTACGCAGTTTACCTCGTGCTTCTAGAGAGCGGTTCAGCAAGAGTTAGGCACCCAGGTTCAGTTGAGCACAGCGTTCCCTCCTCAGACGGACGGTCAGTCCGAGCGGACTATTCAGATTTTGGAGGATACGCTTCGAGCTTGTGTCATCGACTTTGGAGGCTCGTGGGACCAATTTTTGCCTTTAGCAGAGTTCGCTTACAACAACAGCTACCAGTCCAGCATTCAGATGGCTCTATATGAGGCGTTGTATGGTAGGCGATGTTGGTCTCCAGTCGGATGGTTTGAGCCGGGAGAAGCTCGATTATTGGGTACAGACTTAGTTTAGGAGGCCTTAGATAAGGTCAAGATCATTCAGGAGAGGCTGCGTTCAGCTCAGTCTAGGCAGAAGAGTTATGCAGATTGTAAGGTCCGAGATGTAGATTTTGTGGTTGGTGAGCGGGTATTGCTCCGGGTATCGCCTATGAAGGGCGTGATGAGGTTCGGAAAGAAGAGTAAGCTTAGCCCTAGGTACATTGGTCCATTTGAGATTCTTGATCGAGTGGGAGAAGTGGCTTATAGACTTGCATTTCCACCTAGCTTATCAGCCGTGCATCCAGTTTTTCATGTATCTATGCTTCGGAGGTATCACGGCGATCCTACACATGTGTTAGATTTCAGGACTGTCCAGTTGGACAAGGATTTATCTTATGAGGAGGAGCCGCTAGCTATTCTAGACCGGCAGGTTCGTCAGTTGAGATCTAGGAGTTTTCCCTCTGTTCGCGTTCAGTGGAGAGGTCAGCCCCCTGAGGCCTCAACTGGGAGTTCGAGTTTGATATGCGGAGCCGTTATCCATATCTATTTCCTGACTCAGGTACTTCTTTCTTTTGTCCGTTCAAGGACGAACGTTTGTTTTTGAGGTGGAGGATGTGACGACCCAAAGGGTCATCACCTGTTTCCTCACTCGTTCCGTGCTTCCGAGGCCTTGAAAACCTCATTTTTTTACTTGCCTCGATTTGCGTGTGCAGTCCCGGCGCGTAGCCGGAAAGCCTTTATATTGAAATATGTGAATTCTGTGAATAATTTAAAGAATTTTGATATTAATATGATTATAGTTGACTTTGGTCAACATTTTTGGTAAACGGACCCGGACCCGAGATTGGACGGTCCCGGAAGGTCCATAGAAAAACATAGGACTCAGGCATGTGCCCGGAGTCGAATTCGGAGGTCTAGAGCCCGAGATATGAATTTTTCCGTGAAATTATTTTTCTGAAATTATTAAGGAAATTGGAAATGAAAATTTATTAAAAGACTGTGGTATCGGGCTCGTATTTAGGTCCCGACGCCCGGTACAAGTCTTATATATTATTTAAGCACTTTCTGTGAAGTTTGGTCGAAATCGGACATCGTTTGACGTGTTACGGACTATAAGTTCCAAGTTTGAAAGTTTATGAATTTTAGAAGAAAAACCATGAATTTTGAGGCTTGATTTTATGTAAATGATATTATTTTGGCGATTTGATCGCGCGATCAAGTCCGTAGGATGTTTTTGAGGTTGTGTGCATGTTTGGTTTGGAGCCCCGAAGGCTCGGGTGAGTTTTGGATAGGCCACGAGTTGCATTTCTCATATTTTTGAAAATCTGGTATGCTGGGTTCTGTGATCTTTGCAAATGCGAAGATGGGGCTCGCAATTGCGAGTTCGCAAATGCGAACATTCAATCGCAATTGCGAAGCTGAGGATTTCTGCATGGGATCGCAAATGCTATCTTTTCCTCGCAAATGCGAATCAAGGGGACCTGGGCCGAATCGCAAATGCGATCAAAAGTTCGCAAAAACGAACCCTGCCCCCCAGACCCAAGTTCGCAAATGCGAACTAAATTGTCGCATTTCCCAAACTAGCATTTTTCGCAATTGCGAACCTAGGTTCGCAATTGCCATATCCGCAGCCCAGAAATTTTTATACATAGTCGAAATTTCATCACTTTTCACCATTCTTTCAAAACCAAACCCCATAGGCGATTTTTCAAGAGCAAACTTCATCCCAAATCACTTGTAAGTTGATTTTTACTAATATGTGATCGAGTACGATGTATAGGTATGGTGACGAGTATCTATACATTGGTGTCTAGCACGACCGTGAGTCCTTATAATGTGATTATCATGAATTGGTTGTGAACTTCATATCTATTGGAGAATTTCTATATGTTGTGAATAACATGTGAAAGGTGATAGGATCATTTGATTCCTAGGAGCATTGGCTCGAGTTGTGATACGAATATTGAAAGTATACGAATTAACTTGATTCTTTGGAGCGTTGGCTCAAAATCCACCATTTGCTAATTGCTATGTGATCGAGTACGATGTATAGATAGCAACTAGACACCGTGTTGATCTACTGCTATTAGATATGGTGGATTTTGACGTTATATTGGGGATGGATTGGTTGTCCCCGTATCATGCCATCTTGGATTGCCACGCCAAGACAGTGACCTTGGCCTTGCCAGAATTGCCCCGACTAGAGTGGAGAGGGACCTCAGGTTATGCCACTCATAGTGTTATTTCCTATGTTAAGGCTCGACGCATGGTCGAGAAGGGGTGTTCAGCTTATCTGGCATATGTTCGCGACTCCAGCGCAGAGGTTCCTTCTATTGGCTCAGTTCCTATTGTTCGGGAGTTTTCCGAGGTTTTCCCTTCAGACCTGCGGGGTATGCTGCCCGACAGGGATATTGATTTCTATATTGATCTGGTTCCGGTCACACAGCCCATTTCTATTCCACCGTATCGCATGGCCCCGCCAGAGTTAAAAGAGTTAAAGGACCAGTTGCAGGATTTACTAGAGAAGGCTTTTATCAGGCCTAGTGTTTCTCCTTGGGGTGTGCCGGTGTTATTTGTAAAGAATAAGGATGCTTCGATGCGGATATGTATTGATTACCGGCAGTTGAACAAAGTGACGATAAAGAACAAATATCCACTGCCGAGGATTGATGATTTGTTTGACCAGCTTCAGGGAGCAAGGGTGTTCTCAAAGATAGACTTGAGATCTGGCTACCATCAGCTGAGGATTAGGGCATCTGATGTCCCTAAGACAGTATTCCGCACTCCGGTATGGGCACTACAAATTTTTAGTCATGTCATTTGGGTTGACCAATGCCCCAGCAGCATTTATGGAGTTGATGAATCGAGTGTTTAGGCCATATCTAGACTTGTTCGTGATAGTCTTTATAGATGATATTCTGGTGTACTCCCGCAGCCAGGAAGAGCACGAGCAACACCTCAGAGTGGTTCTCCAGACTCTGAAGGATAGACAGTTATATGCTAAGTTTTCGAAGTGCGAGTTCTGGTTGAGTTCGGTTGCATTTCTGGGTCATATTGTATCAGCAGAGGGTATTCAGGTGGACCCAAAGAAGATTGAGGCAGTCAAGAATTGGCCTCGACCAGCTTCAGTGACCGAGATTCGGAGTTTCTTGGGGCTAGCAGGTTATTACCGTCGGTTCGTAGAAGGATTTTTTCTATTGCGGCCCCGATGACCAGATTGACCCAAAAGGGTGCCCAGTTCGGGTGGTCAGATGAGTGCGAGGCGAGCTTTCAAAAGCTCAAGACAGCTCTGACTACGGCACCGGTATTGGTTTTGCCCACTAGTTCAGGGCCTTACACAGTCTATTGTGATGCTTTTCGCATTGGGCTTGGTGCAGTATTGATGCAGGATGGCAAAGTCATTGCCTATGCTTCGAGACAATTGAAGATCCACGAGAAGAATTATCCGGTTCATGATCTAGAGTTGGCAGCTGTTGTTCATGCTTTGAAGATTTGGAGGCATTATCTGTATGGTGTGACGTGTGAGGTGTACACGGATCACAAGAGCCTTCAGTACTTGTTCAAGCAGAAGGAGTTGAATGTGAGACAGAGGAGATGGCTAGAGTTGTTGAAAGATTATGATGTTACTATCTTATATCACCCGGGTAAGGCCAATGTGGTGGCCGATGCATTGAGTAGGAAGTCTGCCAGTATGGGTTGTCTTGCTTATATCCCGGTCATCCAGAGACCGCTTGCTTTAGATATTCAGGCCTTGGCCAATCGATTTGTGAGATTAGATATTTCTGAGCCCAGCAGATTATTGGCTTGTACGGTTGCTCGTTCTTCCCTATTGGAGCGTATTCGTGATCGGCAGTTTGATGATCCCTATTTATGTGTCCTGAGAGACACGGTGCAGCGTGGAGGTGCCATGAAGGTGACCTTAGGTGATGATGGTGTTTTGAGATTGCAGGGACGAGTTTGTGTGCCTTATGTTGATGGGATTCGAGGGTTAATCTTAGCGGAGGCCCATAGTTCTCCGTATTCTATTCACCCGGGTGCCGCGAAGATGTATCAGGACTTGCGGCAGCATTATTGGTGGCGTAGGATGCAGAAGGATATTGTTGCGTATGTGGCTCGGTGTTTGAACTGTCAATAGGTCAAGTATGAGCACCAGAGACCTGGTGGCTTGTTTCAGAGGATAGAGCTTCCCGAGTGGAAGTGGGAGAGGATTACCATGGATTTCATTACTGGACTTCGGTTGACTCAGAAGAAGTTTGATGCTATTTGGGTCATTGTGGATAGGCTGACCAAGTCAGCACATTTCATTCCAGTAGCAGTCTCCTATTCATCCGAGAGGTTAGCTGAGATTTATATCAGGGAGATTGTCCTCCTTCATGGTGTGCCGGTATCCATCATTTCAGACGAGTCCGCCTTCATGGTGTGCCTTCATCGAGTACGATGTATAGGTATGGTGACGAGTATCTATACATTGGTGTCTAGCACGACTGTTAGTCATTATAATGTGATTATCATGAATTGGTTGTGAACTTCATATCTAATAGGGAATTTCTATATGTTGTGAATAACATTTGAAAGGTGATAGGATCATTTGATTCCTAGGAGCATTGGCTCGAGTTGTGATACGAATATTGAAAGTATACGAAATAACTTGATTCTTTGGAGCGTTGGCTCAAAATGGTAGAGTGAATTATAAAATAAGAGAAGTAAGAAAAAGAGAAAGCATGTTGATTATTCCCTTGCCAGGACGTTTGGTTGAACTTCTTAGTTTCTCTCCCTTGCTGGGATTTTTGTCAAATGTTTGCTTATTGTTATGTCCCTTAATTGTGACTGTTGTTTGAAGAGTCAGACTATTGAATGATATTAAGGAGCGGGTTTTGCGCCGCAACAGTGATACCTGATGTCACACCTCCTTTTGGCGCTACCGCACCCCGCGAAGGGCGTGGTAAAGGGAGTTTTTTCCAATTAAAGGACAATCGAAACGGGATTCGTTCATTAAGAGATTCATAGTCGCCACTTGGGAGATTTATGGTGTCTCAAGTCACCTGTTGAATCCCGAATCGAGGAAAAGATTGACTCCGTATTACAATCTACGAACCAGAAATTCGGATAAGGAACTCTGTTAACCCGGGAGAAGGTGTTAGGTATTTCCGAGTTCCGTGGTTCTAGCACGGTCGCTCAATTGTCATATTTGGCTAAATTATCTGATTTTTACATATACAAAACTTATATGCAAGTTTAAAACTCTTTGCCACTTTTATTATTATTACTATTATTATTATTTTAACAAAGAATTGTAACGTTGTGAAAATGTATCTCGAACCACGTCGCACCAGTGCACCCGTGGTTTTTGACACATTTCGACTCCGTTGAGATTTGGATTTGGGTCACATAAATGTGCACCCGAGTTTAAGAAAATAATGTTATTTAAAGTACGCGCCTAAAGAAACTAGCACGTTATTATTTTGGGGAAGGCCGTGAAATTCGCTAAATGGCACATCCCGAAATCTAAGTATTTTAATATATACATTTTTTGAGGGCCCCGCAATTTGCGTTTTATTTGGCGAGGCTCGTCTCATTTATTTTAAAGGACGTTCCTAAAGTGACTACATTTTTTCTATTTTTGTTCGTCTCTAGTAATAAAGAAAAGGTCCTAATTAATTACATGCTTACGAGTTGTTATAGCCGAGTTTCAAACACAATTCGTTAAATCAGAAAATAGGTGCAATACAAGCAGTCTGTTTGCCAACGTGGGCCCAGGTCCAACGTATGTAGTGTTAAACATGACCCGGGCTATCTTATTCAAATGTTGAAGCCTAGTTAAATTATTCTAGGCATGTTCACAATTTTGCAAAGCTAAAAAATGTAAAAAAATGATGGAAGTTTAATTAAGCAAACTACTGCAAGTTGTAGAAAAACAATCACTTGGAATGGGGTAACTTAGAGGTCTAGTTTTAATCCTAAGTTCAAACCATTTGCATGCTGAAATTAGATCGCCCTAATAATTAGAGGTCTACTATCCTGATTATACTTGTCATGCATTTGAACGTATATTACCTAATAATTAAGCTAAAATAATAGAACATTATTGACTACATCACTATAAAAACTGCCCAGTTATACAAAGTGGCCGAAATTTTCATAACAATGGTATATAAAATGACTTAAGTACAATCAGTAATCAGTAAAAAAAAAAAAAACTAAATCAAATTATAACTTCAACTCTTCATATATATTCATGCTTCATGTTTTAGCTTACAACATTTGCAAAGTTATAGCCATGTACCTGGTATAGGAAGCAAAAGAAGAGGAAGATCAGCAAAGTAGCAGTAGCGTACAACACAGCAACAACCAGCAAAGATAGAGAACCCAGCAGAATAAATCCTAGGAAAACCAGTAGCAATTTCAAAGATACCAAAACAGCATTACCAGCAACCAAAAGATGAACTTGAAAATATAACTTGATAGTTAAAATTGAAGCCCTCTTTAGTTCTCAATGAAACAGTGTTAGTTTTTAACCCTGACTCCTTAAAACCTTCTCTATTTATAGCACTGATTTTCAACCAAAAGAAGAATTCCCTTTTTCTTAGGCTCTCAAAGTATTTTTTTTTCTCCAGGGATTCAAAAAAGGACCCTCTTATTCTGTCCAAGTCTAACTCTATTTATCTATTCAAAATAGCCATGTCAGCTCTTAAAATTATTTATTCAAATCATTTCTACCCATGATATTCTCTTACCAGCCCCACTACTAAGTTGTTTGTGCCATTTTTAATTCAAAGCATGGGTAGGTGTATTTTAATCATTACTATTAATACCATTATGTCTTGTTCCCTACTTTTATTAAACAATTCCTTACTTTAACATTATTGGTGCTTAGTGGACAGAACACTCAATTTAAATAATTCAACAAGTTGTCAATTCTCGTATTACCCCTGAAATTACTGAAATTACCATTCTACCCCATCCCTTCAATCTGTACCAAAATTATCAACTGACCAACATTGATTCTTAAAAACACCAAATTACTACAGCTATAACCAAATCAAGCCTAATAATTGACTAATTAACACATGAAACCAATTTCCAATCAAATTCAACAATTAATCTCATGAACAAACTCATAATCAACAATATTTAAGAATCATTTCAACAAAGTCAGATTCACATTAAAGATAAACTTAACAGAATAATAAGTAGATTCAAATCACTAAAAATCAATCATCAATTGAACTCCAAATTAAATCCAACAGTAATACAATCAAAATGAAGGATTCAATGATCTAACAAGAGATAACCAAAATGAAGCTAAAGCATGGTAGGACAATGAACACAAAAATGAAAATACAAGCTATAAACTCTAAATATTTTTTCACAACTATTAAAAGCGAATCATACTAACAAAATGAAAAAGATGAAGGACAGACCTGAAGAAACCTCCCGATTAAACAAAAATGAAGCAAACTTTAAACGACTTTAAACGTAATCATCAACATCGAACCAGAATATTCGGACGAAGACTTCAACTTCGACATAAACAAAATGTGTCCGGCCAACGATCGTTTTAAACAAACAACGAATGACAAACAACGGAAGATGATGACTGATGATGTTGGGTGGTTGACGACGAACAAAACTGAACGTGAATGGACTTGGTATGCTGGTACGTCGACTGGTGGTTTGTAGGGCTATTTGGTCGTTGGTGGGGTGGCAAGGTTGCCCGACGTCGCTGGTGTTTAGGGGGTGGCCGACTGGTTTTTCCGGTGGTGCGACGACGTGAGGGTGTTCATGGACAGTAGGGTCATTTGGACGACGAAGGTGAGGCTGCTGTTGGCTGGTCTTCTGAGTGATGAAGACGGAAGGGGGTAGCCATGGAGGGTCGATGGTGGAGCTGGTTCTTGGTCGAGGGAGGTTTGTTTCGCTGGAAAATAGGGTTGTTTGGACGTTGGCGGGGAATGGAGGTGCTGGTCGTTTGGTTGCTGGTCGGAGAAGGGGTAGTGGTGTGGCGGCTTGGGGTCGATGGTGGTTGTAGGGGAGAGGGCTGGTCGACTGGAAGGGGAAGGGCAGCCATGGTTGGAGG
>MU670344.1:38889-54257 GCA_026770625.1 Nicotiana glauca
CCTCGTCACTACTTCGCCGGGGTTAGGCTAGAAACTTACCAGCACATGGGATCGGTTGTGCTGATGCTACACTTATGTGCATTTTTGCACAGGTCCAGGTTTTGAGGAGGAGCAGCAGCAGCATTGGTACAAGAGCATGATTTCATTTTTCACGAGACTGAGGTAGCCTTGCAGGCGTCCGCAATGCCGGCGTCTCTTCTCAATGTTTTTTTTCTTATTAGACTATTACCTCATTATTTTCGAGACAGACAGCTTATATATTTCTTTCAGACCATTGTTTTTAGTACATCTTTAGTAGTTCGTGAGTAATGTGACACCAAATCTTGGGTAGAGGTTTTAATGACTGTTCTGCATTTGGATTCGTATTTATCAGACAGACTTACACTATTATTCTCATTAGAATTAATGTTTTATATTGATGCTATAGACTGTTAAGATAATTGTTAAATGATGAAAAGGTAAATAAGTTGGCTTGCCTAGCTACTACGAGTAGGCGCCACCACGATTCCGATGGTGGGAAATTCGGATCGTAACAGTTCAGTATGGATTCTATTTCACTATTGACTGCCTCTTTTCATAACAATGATTCCGAAGAAGACATAGCTTCTTTAAATGTTTGAGGCTCATTTTCCAATAAGAAAGTCACAAAATCTAATCTAAATGAAGTAGACGTTCTTTGACGTTTACTACGTCTTGGATCCTCCTGATTAAGTGTACTTTCTTTTGTTTCTTCCCGAGGTCGTTTAGATCCTTCACTAATCGACTCACATTCCTTTTTATACGGATATATATTTTCAAAGAACTCAGCACTATCTGATTCTATAACCGTATTATTATGAATGCCGGAATTTTCTAATTTATGAACCAGAAATCGATATGCTTTACTATTAGTCGCATATCCTATGAAAACACAATCAATGGTTTTCGGTCCTATTTTTACCCTTTTGGGTTTAGGAACTTGCACTTTTGCCAAACACCCCCACACTTTAAAATAGTTCAAGTTGGGCTTCCTTCCTTTCCATTTTTTATATGGAATGGATTTTGTTTTGCTATGGGGTATTCGATTTAGTATTCGGCTAGCCGTAAGAACGGCTTCCCCCTACAAGTTTTGTGGCAAACCGGAACTTATCAATAATGCGTTCAGCATCTCCTTTAATGAACGATTCTTTCTTTCTACAACCCTACTGGATTGGGTGTGTAAGGGGCCGTTGTTTGATGAATAATTCCATATTCTAAACATATTTGTTCAAAAGGAGATTCATATTCACCACCCCTATCACTTCTTATCATTTTGATTTTCTTACTTAGTTGCGTTTCAACTTCATTTTTGTATTGCTTTAATGCGTCTATTGCATCATCTGTACTATTAAGTAAGTAAACATAGCAATATCGAGTACTATCGTCAATAAAAATTATGAAATACTTCTTTCCACCGCGAGATGGTGTTGACTTCATGTCACAAATATCTGTGTGAATTAAGTCTAAAGGATTTGAATTCCTTTCAACCGACTTATAAGGATGTTTAACATACTTAGATTCCACACATACTTGACATTTTGATTTGTCACATTCAAACTTGGGCAATACTTCCAAATTAATCATTTTTCGTAAGGTTTTATAATTTACATGACCCAAACGTATATGCCATAATTCATTTGACTCAAGTAAGTAAGACGAAGCTGAAATTTTATTATTATTTTCAACAACCATTACATTCAGCTTGAAAATGCCCTCAGTGAGCTAACTTTTTCCTATAAACATTTCATTCTTACTTATTACAACCTTATCGGAAACAAAAACACATTCTCAACAAGAAGTCCAATAGAGACTAAATACTTCCTAATCTCAGGAACATAAAGGACGTTGTTCAAAGTTACCACTTTGCCGGAAGTTATTTTGAGAAATATCTTCCCACATCCTTCAATCTTCGCCTTTGAAGCATTTCCCATAGAAATCGTCTCATCGGGCCCAACAGGAGCATAAGAAGCAAAAGCTTCTCTAACAGCACAAACATCGCGAGTGGCTCCAGAATCAATCCACCACTCTTTAGGATTGCCCACCAAGTTGCATTCGGAAAGCATGACACATAAATCATCAACATCATCATGTTTTTCAACCATGTTTGCTTGACCCTTCTTCTTGTCTTTCTTTGGAGCATGACACTCCATAGATTTGTGTCCGGTTTTTCTATAGTTGTAGCAGTTTCCACTGGACCGCTTCTTGCTTGGGTTGTATTTTGGTCCAGAAGCCTTCTTCCTCTTTTTGTTCTCTTCAACAATATTTTCTCCCATTATTATTGAGTTTCCACGGCCTCTCTTTTTAGCAGCTTTGTTGTCCTCTTCGATTCTCATGCGAACAATGAGATCTTCAAGGGATATCTCCATGCGTTTGTGTTTCAAGTAGGTTTTGAAGTCCTTCCACAAAGGAGGCAACTTCTAAATCATCGCTGCTACTTGAAATGCTTCATTGATGACAAGACCTTCAGCAAGGAGATCGTGAATAATCACTTGCAATTCCTAGACTTGGGTAATAACAGACTTGCTATCTACTATTTTGTAGTCCAAAAACTTTGCAGCAACAAACGTTTTCAACCCGACATCTTCGGTTTTGTATTTCTTTTCAAGCGCAATCCACAGTTCCTTTGACATTTCCACGCCACTATAGATGTTATGCAAAGCATCCTCCAGCCTACTTAGAATATAATTCTTGCACAAAAAATCTGAATGCTTCGATGCCTCAATCACAAGAAAGCATTCAGTTTCTGGAGTTTCATCGGATAACACAGGAACATCTTCCTCGATGAACTTCTAGAGACTTAGAGTAGTCAAATAGAAGAACATCTTTTGCTGCCAGCGATTGAAATTAATCCCGAAAATTTTATCGAGTTTTTCCGTCGGTGCCAATGTTGCCGGTGTCGTTCAACTTGTTGAGGCATTGGCAGTCACCATTGGAACAACTTGGTTCTCATTCTCATTAGTCATTTCTGTAAAAGAATGATACAAACATTAAAATCACGTAGATTTTAATAGGGTACAAAACCACAAAGGTTTTACTCTTCAAGAAACAGTGAGTACAAATACAGAAAATATATTTTAAATTCCTTAAGCTTGTTAGTATACTGTATTTGTAAAATAATTTTGGAAATATAAATAAATATAAATAGAAATTAATATAAACAGAAATGACATAAAACCAATTCGAGCCCATTGAATTCACAGTGTTTCCTTAAGGAATTTAATCCCCTCCTAGTACCCAAGGTTATGGATTATTTCCTCCCAGGATAGAACGAATTACACACTGGTGTAGTGGTACTTCAAACCCCAGTGTTTCAGCGAACACAAAGTTCGGTAGCAAATCACACTTACTTTTTTCTTTGTTTGATGCTTAAATTATGCAGAAGAAGGAGAAGAAACTCAGAAAATAGCAGTGAAATTCTGAGTAGAATAGTGTTGTATTTATAGCCAAAGTTGGGCTGAAATCTGAAGAGGTGCAACTCTTCAGAATGGTTATTTCTGCAAAATGGGAACAACATAAATGCCATTACATAAATGGCTAAAAAGAGAAAATTGATGGATAGTTAATTTTCTGTTATAAAAATAGAAAACTAAAATTTAGATAACTGAAATGGATTTAATATTAATATTTTGTTATTAAAATAAATATTTATTAACATTTTTGTTAATATTTTACTGTTAACAAATAAATTTGGTCCAAAAAATTAATCAATCAGTCGATCATTTGACCAAATCCAAATCCAAATCCAAATTCGAAGCCGAAGCCGAATCCGACCCGAGCCGAGCCGAAGCTTTGCGAGCGACGACGACGGCAGCGCGAGGCTTGCCTTCTTCTCAATTCTTTAAGATCTAGAAGAAGAGCAATTGCTTATATACCCATAAAAAACCTCTTCCTCTTCCAATATGGGACAATGTCCATTTACCAAGGGGGAAATTAAAATTTCACTCAAAAATTTTATTTCCCTCCATTTCCGGTTCAACTTCTTTTAAGTATTTAATATATTACTTAAATACATCCAAAACCCAACAGGGGTCATATTCATTCAACTCTTCCAGCAGCCAGTGGTATTCCAGCTCCACCTAGGCCTTAAGAGCCTTATTATGCACCTCCAGTCTCTAGTGCGCCTCTTGCACGGGGTGCTTCCAGTGGTCAGTTCAGCATACTTAGCCTGAGCCAGTCACAGCCGACACGTCCTCCCAGAGATTGTTTCGAGTCTGGTGACACACGCCATATGGTAAGGGATTGCCCCAGACATAGGAGGGGTGCACCTCTGCATACTCCTCAGCCACAGAAGGCCCCGCAGAGCTCTCAGGATATGGTTCCAGCACCACTTCCAGAGGTGGAGGTCGGGGAGGTAGAGGTCACCCTCGAAGGGGAGGCCACACCAGATATTATGCTCTTCCAACCCGTACTGAGGTTGTCGCCTTTGATTCTGTCATCACAGGTACTATCTTGGTCTGTTAGCGAGATATATCGGTTCTATTCGATCCAGGCTCCACTTACTCTTATGTGTCTTCTTATTTTGCCCCACATTTGGGCATACCTCAGGATTCTTTGAGTTCTCTAGTTTATGTTTCTACTCCTGTGGGAGATTCTCTTATTGCGGACCGCGTTTATCGGTCATGTTTGGTTGTTCTTGGTAGTTTTGAGACCAGAGCCGACTTATTATTGCTCAGCATGGTTGATTTTGATATTATCTTGGGCATGGACTGGTTGTCGCCCCATTATGCTATTCTAAATTGTCACGCCAAAACCATGACACTGGCTGTGCCAGGTATACCGCGTATTGAGTTGAGGGGTGCTTTAGGTCACACTCCCAGTAGAGTTATTTCTTTCCTTAAGGCTCAGCGTATGGTTGAGAAAGGTTGTGATACGTACTTAGCTTATGTGAGAGATGCCAGTATGGATACTCCTTCTGTTGATTGAGTCCCAGTAGTACGGGATTTCCCTGATGTGTTTCCAGCTGATCTTCGGGGCATGCCACCTGATAGAGACATTGATTTTGGCATTGATCTGTTGTTGGGAACTCGGTCCATTTCTATCCCTCCATACTGTATGGCTCCTCTTGAGTTGAAGGAGTTGAAAGAGCAATTGCAGGAATTACTTGATAAGGGTTTCATTCGGCCCAGTGTATCGCCTTGGGGTGCTCCTGTGCTATTTGTGAAGAAGAATGATGGTTCTATGCGTATGTGTATTGATTACCGTCAGTTGAATAAGGTAAAATTGAAGAACCGATATCCTTTGCCTCGTATTGATGACCTGTTCGACCAGTTGCAGGGTGCTTGTGTGTTTTCCAAGATTGACTTGCATTCAAGCTATCATCAGTTGAAGATTTGGGAGCCAGATATCCCGAAGACTGCCTTCAGGACTCGGTATGGTCATTACAAGTTCCTTGTTATGTCATTTGGGCTAACTAATGCCCCAACAGCCTTCATGCATCTGATACACAGTGTTTTCCGGCCATATCTTGATTCATTTGTGATCGTTTTTATTGATGACATTCTGGTGTATTCCTGGAGTCGAGGAGATCATGAGCAACACCTGAGGACAGTGCTCCAGACCTTGAGAGAGAAGAAGTTGTATGCTAAGTTCTCAAAATATGAGTTTTGCTTCGATTCCATGGCATTTTTGGGTCATGTGGTCTCGAGAAAGGGTATTCAGGTGGACCCGAAGAAAGTGGAGGTCGAACAGAGTTGGCCCAAACCATTCTCAGCTATAGAGATCCGTAGTTTTCTTGGCTTGGCGGGTTATTACCGTTGATTTGTTTAGGGGTTTTCCTCTAATGTAGCACCTATGACCAGACTGACCCAGAAGGGTGCTCCATTTCAATGGACGGAAGAGTGCGAGGAGAGCTTTCAGAAGCTCAAGACAGCCCTAACTACAGCCCCAGTTTTGATATTGCCTACTGGTTCGGGGTCTTATACTGTCTATTGTGATGCCTTGAGAGTTGGCCTTGGAGCGGTATTGATGCAGGACGGTAGGGTGATTGCCTATGCATCCCGACAATTGAAGATACATGAGAAGAATTATCCTGTCCATGATCTTGAGTTAGCTGCCATTGTTCATGCCTTGAAGATCTAGTGTCATACTTGTACGGCATGCCTTGTGAGATCTATACTGATCACCGGAGTTTGCAGCATCTTTTCAAGCAAAAAGACCTTAATTTGCGTTAGTGGAGATGGCTAGAGCTGCTGAAGGATTATGACATCACTATCTTGTATCACCCGGCAAGGCCAATGTGGTGGCCGATTCTTTGAGCCATCGGGCAGAGAGTTTGGGGAGTTTGGCTTATTTACCAGTAGCAGAGAGGCCTATGGCGATAGATGTTCAAGCCTTAGCCAGCCTATTTGTGAGATTGGATCTTTCAGAGCCCAGTCGGGTTCTAGCTTGTGTGGTCTCTCGGTCTTCCTTGTTTGATCGTATACGGGAGCGTCGGTTTGATGACCCTCATTTGCTTGTCCTCAAGGAAAAAGTGTTGCATGGCGATGCTTGAGATGTGACTATTGGTGATGATGGAGTATTGAGGATGCATAGTCGAGTTTGTGTACCCAATGTTGATGGGCTTCGGGAGTTGATTAAAGAGGAGGCCCATAGTTTGCGGTATTCCATTCATCCGGGTTTCACGAAGATGTATCAAGATTTGAGTCAGCACTACTGGTGGAGGCGGATGAAGAAGGATATAGTTGGGTTTGTAGCTCGGTGCCTTAATTGTCAGCACGTGAAGTATGAGCACCAGAGACTGGGTGGATTGCTTCAGCAGATAGAAGTTCCGGAGTGGAAGTGGGAGAGGATCACCATGGACTTCATATCTGGGCTCCCACGAACTTTGAAAAAGTTCTATGCCATTTGGGTTACGGTCCCTATGTGTACTACCTATTCCTCGGAATGGTTGGCAAAGATTTATATCCGGGAGATTGTCCGTCTGCATGGTATTCCACTTTCCATCATTTCAGATAGAGGTACTCATTTCACATCATGATTCTGGAGAGCCGTACAGCATGAGTTGGACACTTTGGTGGAGTTGAGCACAACATTTAACCCTTAGATGGACGGACAGTCCGAGCGCACTATTCAGATTCTTGAGGATATGCTTCGTACGTGTGTGATTGAGTTTGGAGGTTCTTGGGATCAGTTCTTGCCATTGGCGGAGTTTGCCTACAACAAACAACTATCAGTCCAGCATTCAGATGGCACCATACGAGGCCTTATATAGTAGGCGATGTAGATCTCCGGTGGGTAGTTCCAGCCAGGTGAGGCCAGAATATTGGGCACATACTTAGTTCAGAATGCTTTAGAGAGAGTCAAGGTGATTCAGGATAGACTCCGTACAGCCCAGTCCAGACAAAAGAGTTATGCAGACCGGAAGGTTCGTGATGTTTTTTATATGGTTGGAGAGCGGGTTCTGCTTCGGGTTTCGCCTATGAAGGGCGTTATGAGATTTGGGAAGAAGGGGAAGTTGAGTCTAAGGTTTATAGGCCCTTTTAAGATATTGAGTCGTGTTGGGGATTCGGGGCGTGGTCGGATTGTGTTTTGGAGATCCGTAGTTAATTTAGGCTTAAAATGTCGAAAGTTGAATTTTTGAAGTTTCCGGTTCGATAGTGAGATTTTGATATGAGGATCGGAATGGAATTTTGAGAGTTTTAGTAGTCCCGCAATGTCATTTGGGACGTGTGTGCAAAATGTCAGGTCATTCGGATTTGGTTTGGTTGGGTTTTTGATCAAAATCGAAAAGTAGAATATTTTGGAGTTCTTAGGCTTGAATCCGATGCAAAGTGGTTGTTTTGATGTTATTTCGAGCGTTCCGAAGGTCGGAACAAGTTTGAATGATGTTCTAGGATTGGTTGTCCTGTTTGGTTGAGGTCTCGGGGGCCTCGGGTGTGTTTCGGATGCTCAACAGGACATTTTGGAACTTAGAGAAATTGCAGAAAATATTGCAGTAGCCCAGTTCTGGTCTCTCTCTTTGCGTTCGCGAAGAGGAGCTGGGGTTTGGGGGGAGGTTGTGCTTCGCGTTCGCGAAGGGCATACCGCGTTCGCGAAGGGTTGTGAAGTGGATCTAAAGGTTTGGCCTTCGCGTTTGCGAGGGAGGTCCCGCGTTCGCGATGCTCTGGGAAGCTGGGCTTCGCATTCGCGAGTAAGGAGTCGCGTTCTCGAAGAGGGAAAATGGTCAATGTCAATTTGTGCTTCGCGAACGCGTGGCTTTGCGCGTTCGCGAAGAAGGAATTTAACATCTGGGCAGAATGTTTTAAAAGGGGTCTTTCGCGAGTTTTAGCCTATGTTCCTCCATTGTCAGGCGATTTTGAAGCTTTTTGAAGTGGGTTAAAGAGGGATTCTTGGGGAATCACTTGGAGGTAACATTTTTGACTTCATAACTCGTTTTTATGTGATTTAAGACCTAATTAGTGGTGGAAAACTTGTGAAAAAGTGGGTAATTAGGGCTTGAGTTTAAGAGGCATAAAAAGGGTATTTGAGGGGTCAATTGAACTCCGATTTCAGTGTTCTTAGTGTAACGACCCGACTGGTCTTTTTTCCATTTAGAACCCCGTTCCCTTAAATAAAAATTCCTGCGCTTGCTTTAGCCAATTTATCGGGGACGGTTGGTTCGGGAGTTGGAAGAGTTTTGAGTAAAATATGTCCCTTTGTTTCTTTAAGAATCTCTTAAAAGACCAAGTTTGACTTCGATCAACTTTTGGGAAAACGGACCCGAATTCATGATGTGACAGTCCCGGAGGGTCCATGGGAAAGTATGGGACCTGGGCGTATGTCGTGAATCGAATTCCGAGGTCCCTAGACCGAGTAATGAATTTTTATTAGAAATTGTTAAATCGAAGTTTTAAAGAATTAAAGAAACTTATTAATCATTGATTCCCTAGTTATCAGGCTTGTATTTTAGTTCCGACACTTGGTACAAGTCCGTAATATCGTTTAAGACTTGCCCGTAAAATTTGGTGTCAATCCGAGTGGTTTAACGGCGTTTTGACCCGTTAGAAGAGAATTAAGAACTTGAAGTTCATTAGAATGATTCATTTGGTTTTAAGGGGTGATTCCTAGATTTAGCGTTGTTTCGGGTGTTTCGAGGGTTTGAGTAGGTCCAACTCGTGATTTCAGACTTGTCGGTATGTTCAGGCGGGGCTTGGGAGCCCTGAGCGTCAAACGGACGAGGCACGAGCGAAGTTGAAATTTTGAGAAAGAGTTGAGTTTGCTACTTCTGTCATAATCGCATCTACGGTTCTAGGACTTCAGGTGCGGTCCAGTCTTAGCAGAGGCGGCCTAGGACCAGGCCATGAGAAACCGCATAAGCGGCCTTCAAGCTGCAGAGGCGGCCCCGCAGGTGCGGGCCTCTGACCGTAAAAGCGGTCCTTGCCCTTTTGGCCCAGGTCCGCAGATGCGGCCCCCCTTCCGCAGGTGCGGGACCGTAGATGCGGTCCCCTAACCGCAGATGCAGAAATCGTTGGGCAGTGAGCTTCATTTAATTCAAGCTCAAAGATCATTTATTTCATTTTTCTCTACACTTGGGAGATTTGGGAGCTTCCAAAGAGGGGATTTCAACATACCATTGTGAGGTAAGTTGTTTCCATTCATTCTTAGTTTAAATACATGTATATTAGGTAGATTAAAAACTAAAAACTAGGTAAAATCAAGGGGTTAGAGCTAGACGTAGGGTTTAAATAAAACTAAGATTTAACCACGAAACTTGCTATAAAATGAGCTAGAAATCATATATTATTGATCCTTAGGTTGTAGAGAACAACTTTCTTAAAAAAATATCGGAATCCGGGCATGTGGGCCCGGTGTCGGAATTTAGGAAACTTGTGAAAAAGGTTGGGAAATTGCTTAAAGAGTTAGAATTCGCCCTTGTAAGCCTATATTGACTAGTTCTTACTTCCTTTAACTAGTTTGTGATCGTTCGGCTCCTAATTGAGGGCTTGGGCTTATTCTTGATATTTGGAAGAGCGCTTTGGAGCGAGGTGAGTCTCCTTTCTAACCTTGTAAGAGGGAATTGTCCCCATGGGTATAATAAAAATGAGAATTTGCTAACTAAATGTGGGGGCTACTTACGTACTAGGTGATGAGAGTCCATGCGTAGCTACTATGATATTAATTGCTTGGGTAGTTTAGGACCTACGTCATGCCTAATTTGACGTTATCTTGTATCCAAATGGCCAATATGATCATTTATGATATGCTAGAGACTTGAGGGAAATAAAAAGTGAACATACGAACTTGTTGAACCTGTGTAAGAGTTTCCTTGTATATAAATGAACCCTTGTGTGCATTCTTGATGTTTTCTTGATATTTATGGATCGGGCCAATCGCCTCGGAGTAAATAGATGTATCTATGGTTCGTGTCGTTCGACCCTCGGCAGTGCACGATTTATTTTCTGTTGGAGTGGGTCGTCGACCTCGACATGATTGCACTTGATATATATGCTAAAGCTTAGACATGACATGCTTACTTCTTAAGTGTTTACAAATGTAAATGGCAACTCAAATATGGTCAAGAACATGATTACTACTTTTCATTTATAACTTGTTAATTATTGGAGACTTTCATGCTTAGCATATCACATTATTATTATATTATCTTGACCCTAGTAAGAATCAAGTCGACCTCTCGTCTCTACTTCTTCGAGATTAGACGGGATACTTACTGGGTACATATTATTTATGAACTCATACTACACTTCTGTACTTAATTGTACAGGAACTGAGGCAGATACATCTGGTTACCAGTCTGGTGTGTGCCCTTGAGTTTGTGGCAGAGACTTCCACGGTGAGCTGCTTTACTTCCTATGCCATTCAGCAGCCGGATGGAGTCTTTCTTTACTTTTGCTATCTTTCTTTAACTCAGACAGTAGGATAGAGACATTCTTTTGTATATTCTACTAGATGCCCGTACTTGTGACACCACGTCTTGGCACACACACATTAGTAGACTTACTTTTGGGTTGTATTATTATGCTACTTACATTATCTATGGCTTTGAATCCAAATGGGAGTATTTATTTACTTAAATTCTGGAAAAAAAAATTAACATAAAATGTTTCCGCATTGGCTTGCTTGGCAACGGTTGTAAACGTGTGATTTTTGACCCTCCCCAAGAATTTTTACATTTTTAGTGTAAATATTTAATTTAGGTCTAGTATAGCTATTTCAGCTAATTTTGACTCTTTTACTTTATTTTCGTCACAAAAATGAAAAATCACAAAAAAAGAAAGATATATATATATATATTTTAGTTTATGTATTTCTCATAAACGTGAAAAATACAAAAAATAGTACCTTATTTTTATATAATTTCAAAAATACAAAAAATAGTTTCATTAATGTTTTGTAGTCATTTTAATCTTGAAAAAATGCCCAAAAAATAGTTTTGTTTTAATTGTCAGTCTTATTTTGATAGTTATTTTGCTTACGTAGGATTAATTAAATAAGATCATATTTTTATTCTCGGTTGCAGGGAAAGAATAACATTTGGATTCAAACGACCCATTTTTAGGCCCAAAATTCGGACCTAGCCCATAACAACCCAAGCCCAATACCCAAAACTAGGCCTAACACCCTAAAACCTAGACTCAAACCTAATCCAATAGATACATACACACACAAAATATATGGAGGGGGACTGTGCTTCATCTTCCTGATAGAGAGATAACCTAGCTAAGACCGCACCCCCGGCATTCCATCTCCCTCGTCACACCCGACCCCAAACAACCTTTTAACTCATCTCTCACCAAGCAGCGACAAATTCGCCGGAGAAACAGCCATCGCCGGAGAAACAGCCATCGCCGGCTTTCCTCGTTCCACCACTCCTGCTGCCCAGAAACGAACACACACAGAGAACAAAAACAAGGAGACAACCTCACCCTTCCCAAATCCCTTTCTATCTCGTTTCTATCTCATCTCCATCGCCGCGCGAGCTTCGCCGGAAACCGGCGAAAGCTAACCCCATAATCTAGACACCCATCTCTAAGAAACTACTTTCAGATCTGTAGTGAACATCGCAATTCCAGCGCCGTTGGTTTCATTTTGTTTAATTTGACTGTTCCGACAAGTCTCGAGGTTGTTGCTCTTGTTCGAGTTTCGATCGAGGTTCTGTTACCGGCGAAGTTAAGCCATTGATTCTGGACTATATTATAATCTCGACACAAAGGTCCATACGTTTGACTCTCATTTTTTAATTCTTCTTTCTCTTCAACATCATAAAATGGAAAACGTGGTTATTTTTGTGCTTGAATTTGTGTTCTACTGAAGATGGTTTATTTTATGTTACTGCTATTTACTACATTATATAGAATTGCTGGTAGTTTTATTATTTGTATGTTTGTTAGTATATGTTGCTTTGTTTGTTTTTGTTTTCTGGTTGAAAGCAGGTTAATGGTATAGCAGTTTTATTTTTATATAGTGTTGCCTTTATCCTATCTATTATACTGTTCATAAATTTAACGTGTTTGGATCTATTTAGCTCATAAAGATTGTGTCATACTGGTAGCTTCAGGAATGCTTTTAATAAATGTATTGCCGTGATTGTGTTTACGTTCGCGTAACATGACCACAATTCTAAAAAATCAAGTTGGAGTATGCGTTCGCGCAACTTCGGTTAAACGTTTTTCTTAATAATAATATGGGTTTTGGGCCTTCCAAGCTAGGTAGCATATTTGAATTAGGAGGTTTTCCTCTTGTTCAAGTGTGGACCTAAGTTTGAAGCTCGAATTCCGCAAAAGGTTTTCTAATAATAGTAATTAATGCTACTAATTAATTAGGCCTTTTAGAGACGAATCCAATAGAAAATAATAGTTCCTTTAGGTTGGCCTTAAAATAAAAATGAGGTGCGCCGCGACAAATAAAATGCACAAATTACGTGGCCCTCTTTAATTACTTTATTAAAATATTTAAAATTCGGGACGTGCCATTTAGCAAATTTTCATGGCCTCCCGCAAAGTTAATAACATGTTAGTCGCTTTAGGTGCGTTCTTTAATAATTTTACCTCCCTAAATTCGGGTGTGCATTTCATGCGACCCAAATCCAAATCCCAAAACGTTGAATAAAATGTGTCGAGGGTCCGGGTGCATTTTATGTGACATGATCCAAAAACATGTTTTTAATGACGTTCAATTTCTTAAATTTTTTGATTAAAAGCGGTTAAAAGATAAAATGCACGTAGGTTTGAACATGTTCTAAAATCAGATAATTATGCCAAATATAGCAGTTGAGCGACCGTGCTAGAACCATGGAACTCGGGAATGCCTAACCCCTTCTTCCGGGTTAACAGAATTCCTTACCCGGATTTCTGGTTCGCGGACTGATAAACAGAGTCAAACCTTTTCCTCGATTCAGGATTTTAAACCGGTGACTTGGGACACCATAAATCTCCCAAGTGGCGACTCTGAATCTCTTAATAAACGAATCCCGTTTCGATTGTCCTTTAATTGGAAAAACTCCCTTTATTATACCCTTCACGGGGTGTAGTAGCAAAAAAGAAGGTGTGACAGCTCTGACGACTCTGCTGGGGACATTTTTTTTTGTTTTTTGTTTTTTGTTTTTTGTTATTTTTTTGTTTTTGTTTTTTAGGAAGGAAATATAAAAATAAACCAAAGAAAATCTATTTTGAATTTTCGTTTCATATCCTGAGGAAAGATTTCAAAACAGGAAATGAAGAAGATAAAAAAAAATTTGGATTTTAAATTTTGAATTACCTAAGGGAGAAACTCTGAAAATAAACCAAAGAAAAAGTATTATATTTATTTTTTCATTATGTACAATGTCCTAAAATTCTAGTAAAATAAAAGATTTTTTTTTTCCATTAATTTCCAAAGAGGAACCTCAAACGAAAATCTTTTTGGCTTTTGGAATTAATATATTAAAGAAAACTCGTAAAGAGATACCAAAAGAGAAAAATTATATTTTTTGAATTTTTAGTTCTAGTATCCTAAAGGAAATATAAAAGTAATTTTTGTTTTTTTTTTGTTTTTGAGTTCTAGATATTAATTTCCTGAGAAAATCTTTTTTATTTTTTTTATTTTTGAGATTAATACCTTAAAGAAAATTTTTAAAAAGGTACTAAAGAAAAATTCTCTTCTTCTTTTTTGAATTTTTTTGTCCAAAGAAAATATAAAATAATTTTTTATTTTAAGTCCTAGATATTAATTGCCTAAAGGAAGAACCACCTAAAAATATTTTTTTCATTTCTACAACTAGTATTCTAAAGAAAATTTATATCGGAAATATAACATGCAACATCTCGCTTTTTTTTTTAAAATTACACCACACCTTGTCAAATAAAAAATAAAAAATACAATAACAAAAACTTGACATCACTGTACAAAATTTAGAAAGTAAAAGACGACATAGAAAAACATACTAAAAATAAAAATAAAAGCAAAATCTCCTTAAGCGACTCTTGAATGCAGCGTCCTGGGGTATCTGTCATGCTCAAGCTTCGGTAAATAAATCCACACCTGTATGATAAAACTTAACCAACATTATGTAAGACAATAACATTCCCTCCTAGACACATGAAAAACATGGTTGCCATTATTTTTCAACATTAACCTATGTGGCTAAAAGTGCAAAATTTGGCTAAGACCCCACAAAGCCAAGAACCTAAGATTTACTGGGAAGATCGGATCCTATGTGGGTTGCCTACGTATCACACCCCGAGAGACGAGAATCAGGTATGCGTAGTTCGGGCAGCTTGGATACGGGCGAGAATTAAAAAAATACTAATGTAGAGAAACATATTTTTGCTTTTTCTTGAAAAATGATGAAACATGCAAAACCTTTTTGGATTTTCTTTTCCTTCTTTTTTTTGATTTTTTTTTTGTAAAATGATAAAAATGCAAAATCTTTTGGATTTTTCATGTTTTTTCTTTTTTGGTCATGAAACATGTAGGAAAATCAGATAAAGCCAAGTAGAACAATTTAACTGAGCTCGAATTCTGAGCAATCGAAACCAACGTCGAACAACGACTAAGATCACATCCATCTCACTTTCATGCTTAAATTTTCTTCCGAATTTCCGGCCAGTCATGGTAGCAGCAGACGTGAGAGGGTGGCACGGTAATTGTGTGTGTGTGCGCTCGCTGGTTTCAATGGCGGGTCATCGGAGTTACGAGATGAAGAAGAAGCGCCTGCTGGTTTGTGTCGTTATTGGTTGAAGATGAAGAGAGGTTGTTGTTGGTTGTTCAGGATGTGAGGGGCTGGTGGAGCTGGTGGTCGACGACTGTGTATATGGCTGCTACTGCTGGTGGACGAGCAGTGGTCGTTAGGATGATAACGGAGAAGCAGCAGGTGGTTCGCTACTGGTTCACGCTGCTACGAGGGCTGCTGGGCGTGGAGCTGGACAGTGAAGTGG
>MU670344.1:55461-69868 GCA_026770625.1 Nicotiana glauca
TTGTGAAGAAGATGAATAATAGTCCTCCCCCAAATGTAAAGTGGCGGCTGAAATGTGTAAGTGTAGTATTTATAGGATTAGGTCTAGGTCTAGATTTTAGGGTAGTGGGCTTGGGTATTGGGCTCGGGTATTGGGTTATCCGAATTTTAGGCCTAAAAATGGGTTGTTTGAACCCAAATATTATTCTTTCCCCGCAATCGAGAATAAAAATACGATCTTATTTAATTAATCCTACGTAGACAAAATCACTATTTAAAATGAGACTAACAGTTAAAACAAAACTATTTTGGGTATTTTTTCAAGATTAAAATGACTACGAAATATTAATGAAACTATTTTTTTTGTTTTTTCGAAAGTATATATAAAGATAAAAATAAGGTATTATTTTTTATATTTTTCAAGTTTATGAGAAATACATAAACTAAAATTTATATATCCTTTTTTTTGTAATTTTTTTTATTTTGTGGTAAAAATAAAGTAAAGAAGTCAAAAATAGCTATATTAGGCCTGAATTAAATATTTACACGCTAAAATATGAAAAATCTTGGGGAGGGTTAAAAATCACACGTCTACAGCTGCCCCTCTTTGACTGGAAATACGAAGAGTTTTCAGACAAAGAACGACTAGACAGGTTTTTGACTCGACCCTTATTCGGAGAGACTAAAACTGAGAGAAAAGGGATGTGACCGAGCCATGGTATCTGAGCTGCCTGCATATCCTTGGCTATAAAGGAATCAGGCCACGTATAGTTTAGATGTGAGTGAGGTGACGGAGTATGCCGAGGTGGAGAGCCAGCCGAGGTGCCGTTCCACCGAGGTTCCGGTCTGTGGTCCTGTTATTACATCAAAAATCAAAACATGAAAAAGATAGCTAAGCCTGTCAACTACGAGATACAAGATTCCTATCTATAAGTCTTCTGAAGCTTGATATTGAGTCTTGAATGGTTCTTCATGCAGACTTTGGATCTGAACCTTGGCGCTAGCTAGTTGCAGGTGCTAATTCATTCTTCCTCAGCTTTTCGGACCAAACCCGGACACCACACCACGCTTGTGACCCCAATCACTTAAGCAATTCACATTTTTCTCTACTTCTGTATTTGGATTCACTTTCGCCTTCTTTTGTTTCTCCTCTTCTTTTATTATTTTAGATTGTGACCAACTTCCGCTGGTCATCCCGGACTGTTGACTCGCATTATTCCCGCAAGCCTCCTTTGTTGCTGACTTGAATTGTGATCTGAGATGTTTTACCCTGTCTCCGAGTGATGCTTGACTGCTAAGACTTGAAACATATGCCTCTATTCTCCAGGCGAGCTCCTGACTTCTAACACTTGAAATGTATTCCCTTATTCTCCAGGTGGGCTCCTGATTACCGTCACTTGAAGTGTATTCCCTTGTTCTCCAAGTGGGCGCCTGACTGTTGAACTTGAAATGTATTCCCTTGTTCTCCAGGTGAGCATCTGACTTCAACAAGATAACAAACAAAGAAAATTTCTTGCCCCAGTTTGGTGGCTGGGCGCGTCATGTCACCAAATATTAAAAATTTGAAAGCTAAAATTTGAATTGTACTTCCCTTGTTCTCCAGGTGGGCGCCTGATTGCTTAACTTGAAATGTATTCCCTTGTTCTCCAGGTGGGCTCCTGATTGCTGAAACTTGAAGTTTATTCCCTTGTTCTCCAGGTGGGCGCCTGATTGCCGTCACTTGAAGTGTATTCCCTTGTTCTCCAGGTGGGCGCCTGACTGCTGAACTTGAAATGTATTTCCTTGTTCTCCAGGTGGGCGCCTGACTTCAACAAAAGAACAAACAAAGAAAATTTCTTGCCCAAGTTTGGTGGCTGGGCGCGTCATGTTACCAAATATTAAAAATTTGAAAGCTAAAATTTGAATTGTATTTCCCTTGTTCTCCAGGTGGGCGCCTGATTGCCGAACTTGAAACGTATTCCCTTGTTCTCCAGGTGGGTGCCTGATTGCTAAAATTGAATTGTATTCCCTTATTATCCAGGTGGGCGCCTGATTACCAAAATTTGAAATGTATTCCCTTGTTCTTCAGGTGGGCGCCTGATTGCCAAAATTTGAATGTATTCCCTTGTTATCCAGGTGGGCGCCTGATTGCCAAAAACTTGAATTGTATTCCCTTGTTATCTAGGTGGGCGCCTGATTGCCAAAAACTTGAATGTATTGCCTTGTTATCCAGGTGGGCGCCTGATTGCTGAAACTTGAAATGTATTCCCTTGTTCTCCAGGTGGACGCCTGATTTCCAAAACTTGAAATGTATTCCCTTATTATCCAGGTGGGCACCTGATTTCTGAACTCTAAATGTATTCCCTTGTTCTCCAGGTGGGCGCCTGATTTCAAGAAAAATAGACAAAATAAAGAAAAAATTTTGCCCCAGTTTGGTGGCTGGGCACAGATGTGGGTGTTAAACTGAATTATTCTACCAACTATTATAAGAATTTGAAAGCTAAGTCCTATTATCCACGGAGGTACTGACAACTACTAACAATTACGAACCTAAGTTATATCTTATAAAGGTATTACTCCCACTACATTTGTTATCAAAAAGCTCTTAAACTACTTCCCATTATCCAGGAGGGTCCTGACAACTTCTAGTTAAATGACAGTTTTAACCTAAGTTATATCTACTAATGGTATGACTTCCACTATATCTTGTTATCTAAACAGACCTTAAAACTACGTCTCATTATTCAGGAGGGTCCTGAAAACTCCTAATTGAATCCTATCTTAAGCATGCAAACTTTGAAACCAACTTATCTTCCTTTGGGGGTACATTTATGATAAATTATGCTACTCATAATTTTTTTGAAATTTAAACTAAGTCCCATTTTCCAGGAGGGTCCTGAGAATTTCCGGTCATACCTGTTTGGCCTTTCCTTACGGAGGGTTTCTCCGAAGCATACGAAACTTCTTCCCCTGTTTCAATCAAAGAAAAATCTTGTCAGTCTAAAATGTGGTGGTTGGTTTTTGGCCTTGAACTTTGAGAGAGATTGCTCCTTCACTTCCAATGATTGACTGATTTCCACTCTAAAACCTTGCTTGTTTATGGACTGACTCCTTTCTCTGTCGTCCTCATCACATAAAATACCTTTTCTCCGTTCAGATCCAATATCCTCTATTTGTTGCATTGCATGAACTGGCATCTGCCCCAACCTTTGTATCTCATATGAATCCCGAAGCATGTCCATTGCCCCCATTCTGTGTATATGTTGTTCTTTCTTGACTTAACCACCGGCCTCAGCCTTGAGGTCTGTTGCTCCCTCACTTGTCATGATAACTGATTTCCATTTGAAGACCTTGCTTGTTCTTGGACTAACCACTTCTTTTGTGAACCTTAACCTAGAAAATACCTCTTCTCGTTCAGACCCAATACCCTCTATCTGTTGCACCGCTCATACCGACATTTACCAAACCTTTGTGTTTCGCATGGACTCCCAAGTATATTGATTGTTACCAACTCAGCACGCATGTTGTTCTTTCCTGATTTAAATCATTGGCCTTGGCCTCGGGATCTATTGTTCCTTCATTTGCCATGATAACTGATTCCCAACCGAAGACCTTGCTTGTTTATTGACTAACCACTTTATTTGTTACCCTTGAGACAGAAAATATCTCTGATCCGTTCATCAAACACCCTCCATCTATTGCATTGCTCCTGAATTGATACTTACCAAACCCTTGTATTTCACATGGATCCCAAAGCATGTTGATTGTTGACAACTCAGTGTGCCTGCTGTTCTTTCTTGACTTGATGCTTTGATGTGTTCACCAGATCCCGTTTTGTTCAATTGGAAAGCTTGGTGGCAGATTTTGAAGTCATTTCTCACTTGTATGACCAAACAGACTCAGGAAGCGGAAGTAAGCAAGAGGAAAGGAACAAAGTAGAGGACAACGGAAAGAGATGATTCCTAACCAGAAAACTACACAGTAGAAACCTATTGGATGTGGTTACCAACTCTAACGACCATGACATGCACCTGCGACCTATTCTGTCAAGCAAATCTGATGTTCAGCTCTTGTCGTACCCTTAAATCATGAAACTGGGCTTCAATGCTCCGCTTATCCAATTTGAATCATAATCCTTATTCGACTTGTAGCGCCCGAAGGGTTTTCACCATCAAGCCTCTCTCATTTTGTTCTTTGTCTCAACTTACAGTCGCCTCATGGTGCTCGTGAAGGTTTTCACCAATATGACTCTCATTTTTTATTTCTCTCAGCTCCCATCGCCTTACGGTGCCCGTGAGGGTTTTTACCAATAAGACTCACTCATTTTCATTATTTTTTTCTGCTTGGATTGGAATGTTGCCCTTGACATGAATCACCTCTATTTGCTCGCCTTGGCATTTCTTGAAGACTGATCAGAAGGTCTTTCTTTGGACCGTAATGTGGCTTTCGGACATGGTTAGAAAGAAAGGGTATCAAAAGGCTCAAAACAACTCAACATGGGTTCAAAATTACAACTTTCGGAATCAGATTTCTCAAAACAACCACAACTTCTGCCCCAGTTCCTTTCTTGGGGACTTTTGGATTTTTATTTTGGTGTGACTGAACCTCAGAGAGAGGCTGCCTACGTATCCTTTCGGAATCAAGTCAAACGTAGTTCAGGTCATATAGATTACTTTGTTGTTGTGACTTTTCTTTCCTTTTTCTTCCATTTTCTCTTCTTTTCTTTTCTTTCTTGCTTTTTTTTTTCCTTTTTTTTTCTTCTTTTTCTTCTCTTTTATTTTTTTTTCATCTTCCTTTTTCCCTTCTCTCTCTTTTCATTCTTTTCTTTTCTCTTTTTCCTTTACTTATCTTCCACGCTTGTATTTCTGATCTTTGCTACTGATTCTAAAAGAGGGGTATGAAAAAAAATAAATGTGGCTCAAAGGGGTAACAAAGGATAAAGTGTTTAGATAGCAGAACAAAATGCCTTCATCATTCCAATCTTTAAAACATGCCAAGTACAAATAACACAGTTAAACAAACCACAGAAAATATTCGCAACATCTTTTGATTGTACCAGACTCGGTAACCATATCCACACATCCACCTTCTACATCTGTTGAATACAAAGCGTCATTGGACAACACTCTCACTTTCCTCGCCAAGAACGGCCCCTGACAATTTGGAAAACTTGCCTTTAGGATTTCTTTATGTTCTATATGCCCCAGTTTCACATGGTTCGGGCTTCAAATGATCTCGAAGTGCCTTTACTTATTTCCAAATATCCCTGCATCTTCAACATTATTTCATTGCCTCATGACTAAACTGAATTTTAAAACTCGACAGAGAATTATGTGTGTATGTCATGTCACTAGAAACAACATGAAAAGAATTGTAAAAAGAAAAAAAGAACTAAACAAAAGAAAATGGTGAGAAATGACAGAAAACAGGAAATTGCATTAGACAGGTGATGAAACGGTTTGAACAACAAGACAAGCAAACTAGACAGGGGTTACAACCCTGGAACAAACCTAGACAGCACTAAACGAGCTACTACGACTAAACAAACCAGGAAAAATGAAAGGATAGAAGGGTTTTGAGTCACAAGACAATATCCGGATTACAACCCTGAAATAACCCGGACAACAGAAATGACAACAAAATAAACCACCAAAAACTCCACTCCGGCTGACCAAGAAATAGAGCGTCTTCCCAATTACCAAGCACGACATCTTAGCCACTGAGCTTCGCATCAATATTTTCAAGACCATTATCAACTTTAATCAACAAGTTCCCAAGAGAATTCGCATGCGCCCCACCACTGTCATTGACCACAACTACCCCTTATTGAATCATTCTTTCTATTTTCCTTTTCAAGGAGCGACAGTTTTCAATGCTATTCCCTTGGACATTAGAATGGTACATGCATCGAACAGTAGGGTCAAGGCCTTTCGCATTTGGGTCTGGAGTATAGCCAAGGAGCGGCTCAATTAGGCCAGAATGATTTAACTTTTCAAACAAACTTGTGTAGGATTCTCCGATGGCCGTGAAATTATCTTTTTGCCATTGTTTCCCTCCAACTGAGCCCAAACTCCCTAAAGCTTTCTTCCGGCTTTTTTTTTTCCATTTTAGATAGGGAGGAGCGGTCTAGGGTAACACCTGATTTGTATTGAAAGCGCCGCATAAAATCTTGGGCCAGGTCGCCCAATGTATGCCACTTACCAACATCTTGATGAGTATGCCAGTCCAAAGCTACTCCAGTCAGGCTCTCACTGAAATATAACATCATGAAGTCATCTTTCTCTCCAACAATTCTCATTTTACTGCAATAGACCCTCAGGTGGGCTACCAGATCTCCACACCCATCATACAAGTTAAATTTGGCACTTTGAACCCCGTGGGCAAGCGATGCTTTCGGGCCCCGGTATCAACCAACCCGATTTTATTGTTGTCTGCCATTGCCTTTTGACTTTGTTTTGTAGAAAGAAATTACCACTTTAAAGCCACAAACCAACCACCTTTCTGCTATGAATATAACAAAAATGAAGCCATCACGTTAGCATTAGGGCATTTAACATCAAAAAATCTCACATTGCGTGCAATGCACCTAGTCACAGTTATCGGTTCTAACATGACTTCGAGGGTATGAAGGTCATATGGAATCATCCCAATTTGTTCATTTCAATCCTTTCCTTCATTTGCTTTTTCTAGCACTTCTTGGCTCGCTCATTTTCCCCCCCTTTTTTTATCGCTCTTTTCTTCCTTCTCATTTCTCACATCCCACAATTCTGCCTCTTTTTTTTTCCTTTCTTTTTCTTTCTTCTTTTCCATTTTTTATTTTTTTTCTTTTAATAAATAAGAAAAATAATTCGATCGAACCTTATGTAGGTTGCCTACGTATCATGACCCCGCATGAATCAGATCTTTGCGTAGTTCTGGAAGAACGAAAATAAAGCAAGCAATCCAACGTTCCTCTTTTTTTTTAATGACTACTCTGATGAAAAAAGAAGCAAATCACTTTTTTGAATTTTCTAGACTTAAAGTTCTATGACCTATTCTAAACTCAAGCTTAACGGGCATATTTTTTTTTCTTTTTTCTTTTGAAACAAATACTCTATTAAGGAAAAATCCTAGAAGAAAAATATTCTTGACTTTTTGTTTTTTTTTTGTTTTTGTTTTTTAGGAAGGAAATCTAAAAATAAACCAAAGAAAATCTATTTTGAATTTTCGTTTCATATCTTGAGGAAAGATTTCGAAACAGGAAATGAAGAAGATAAAAAATATTTTTGGATTTTAAATTTTGAATTACCTAAGAGAGAAACTCTGAAAATAAATCAAAGAAAAAGTATTATATTTCTTTTTCCATTATGTACAATGTCCTAAAATTCTAGTAAAATAAAAGATTTTTTTTCCATTAATTTCCAAAGAGGAACCTCAAACGAAAATCTTTTTGGCTTTTGGAATTAATATATTAAAGAAAACTCGTAAAGAGATACCAAAAGAGAAAAATTATATTTTTTCAATTTTTAGTTCTAGTATCCTAAAGGAAATATAAAAGAAATTTATTTTTTGTTTTTGAGTTCTAGATATTAATTTCCTGAGAAAATCTTTTTTTTTTTTGATTTTTGAGATTAATACCTTAAAGAAAACTTTTAAAAAGGTACTAAAGGGAAATTATCTTCTTCCTTTTTGAATTTTTTTGCCAAAGAAAATATAAACTAATTTTTTATTTTAAGTCCTAGATATTAATTGCCTAAAGGAAGAACCACCTAAAAATATTTTTTTTCATATTTACAACTAGTATTCTAAAGAAAATTTATATCGGAAATATAACATTCAACATCTCACTTTTTTTTATTTTTTAAATTACACCACACCTTGTCAAATATAAAATAAAAAAATACAATAACAAAAACTTGACATCACTGTACAAAATTTAGAAAGTAAAAGACGACATAGAAAAACATACTAAAAATAAAAATAAAAGTAAATCTCCTTAAGCGACTCTTGAATGCAGCGGTCCTGGGGTATCTGTCATGCTCAAGCTCCGGTAAGTAAATCCACACCTGTATGAGAAAACTTAACCAACATTATGTGAGACAATAACATTCCCTCCTAACACACGCAAAACATGGTTGCCATTATTTTTCAATATTAACCTATGTGGCTAAAAGTGCAAATTTGGCTAAGACCCCGCAAAGCCAAGAACCTAAGATTTACTAGGAAGACCGGACCCTATGTGGGTTGCCTACGTATCACGCCCCGAGAGACGAGAATCAGGTATGCGAAGTTCGGGCAGCTTGGATACGGGCGAGAATTAAAAAAATACTAATGTAGAGAAACATATTTTTGCTTTTTCTTGAAAAATGATGAAACATGCAAAACCTTTTTGGATTTTCTTTTCCTTCTTTTTTTTTTTTTTTTTTGTAAAATGATAAAAATGCAAAATCTTTTGGATTTTTCATGTTTTTTCTTTTTTTTTGTCTTTTTCTTAATAAAAAAAAATGTAACAAAACAAAATTGGGCCTTACACCTCACCCTCTTTTTTTTTCTCTTTTTCTTTTTATCTTTCTTTTTTTTTCCAATTGTTTTTCTCTCTTTTTTTTATCTTTTCATTTGCCCTCAGCTATCATTGGTCCGCCAAATAACCCTTTTACCCTTGAATAAATGCAACATGTAGCACATAGGATGCATCAAGATAGTCTGTTATTTTGGGTACAAGCGTTCCTACTAGGGATCCGGCATGAGGTTTTGTTCTTCTAGGTTTAAACCCTAGTTTTATTGGTCTAGACCTGGCTTACCCGAGCGGACAACTCGGGCCGAGAGGGAGGCAGCATACCGGGGATACAGAAGCTCCGCCGGCTTAGCAACTGATCCAAACCTCGTTCTAAATGGAAAAAGACTCTAAACAGTAGAGAAGCTACACGAAGTGCGCCCTTCTCCATGATGTAGAAGACTCAGAGAGAGGAAGGGATTCGTAACAGTTTATATACAATTCAACAAATATCAAAGCGGCAAAGCAATTAGCACGTAAGGCATGAAACATGTAGGCAAAAATCAGATAAAGCCAGGTAGAACAATTTAACTAAGCTCGAATTCTGAACCCTGAACCAAAGTTCTGGGTCCTTGTCCCCAGCAGAGTCGCCAGAGCTGGAACACCTCATTTTTTGCTACTACACCCCGTGAAGGGTATAATAAAGGGAGTTTTTCCAATTAAAGGACAATCGAAATGGGATTCGTTTATTAAGAGATTCAGAGTCGCCACTTGAGAGATTTATGGTGTCCCAAGTCACCGGTTTAAAATTCCGAATCGAGAAAAAGGTTTGACTCTGTTTAGCATTCCGCGAACCAGAAATTCGGGTAAGGAATTCTGTTAACCCGGGAGAAGGGGTTAGGCATTCCCGAGTTCCGTAGTTCTAGCACGGTCGCTCGACTGCTATATTTGGCATAATTATCTGATTTTAAAACATGTTCAAACCTACGTGCATTTTATCTTTTAACCGCTTTTAATTAAAAATTTAAGAAATTGAACGCCGTTTAAAACATTTTTTTGGATCACGTCACATGAAATGCACCCGGACCCTCGACACATTTTATTCAACGTTTTGGGATTTGGATTTGGGTCGCATGAAATGCACACCCGAATTTAGGGAGGTAAAATTATTAAAGAACGCGCCTAAAGAGACTAACGTGTTATTAACTTTGCGGGAGTCCATAAAAATTTGCTAAATGGCACGTCCCGAATTCTAAATATTTTAATAAAGTAATTAAAGAGGGCCACGTAATTTGTGCATTTTATTTGGCGCGGCGCACATCATTTTTATTTTAAGGCCAACCTAAAGGAACTATTATTTTCTATTGGATTTGTCTCTAAAAGGCCTAATTAATTAGTAGCATTAATTACTATTATTAGAAAACCTTTTTGCGGAATTCGAGCTTCAAACTCAGGTCCACACTTGAACAAGAGGAAAACCTCCTGATTCAAATATGCTACCTAGCTCGGAAGGCCCAAAACCCGTATTATTATTAAGAAAAAAGTTTAACCGAAGTTGCGCGAATGCATACTCCAACTTGATTTTTTAGAATTGTGATCATGTTACGCGAACGTATACACAATCACGGCAATACATTTATTAAAAGCATTCCTGAAGCTACCAGTATGACACAATCTTTATGAGTTAAATAGATCCAAACACGTTAAATTTATGAACAGTATAATAGATAGGATAAAGGCAACACTGTACAAAAATGAAACTGCTATACCATTAACCTGCTTTCAACCAGAAAACAAAAACAAACAAAGCAACATATACTAACAAACATACAAATAATAAAACTACCAGCAATTCTATATAATGTAGTAAATAGCAGTAACATAAAATAAACCATCTTCAGTAGAACACAAATTCAAGCACAAAAATAACCACGTTTTCCATTTTATGATGTTGAAGAGATAGAAGAATTAAAAAACGAGAGTCAAACGTATGGACCTTTGTGTCGAGATTATAATATAGTCCAGAATCAATGACTTAACTTCGCCGGTAACAGAACCTCGATCGAAACTCGAACAAGAGCAACAACCTCGAGACTTGCCGGAACAGTCAAATTAAACAAAATGAAACCAACGGGCACTGGAATTGCGATGTTCACTATAGATCTGAAAGTAGTTTCTTAGAGATGGGTGTCTAGATTATGGGGTTAGCTTTCACTGGTTTCCGGCGAAGCTCGCGCGGCGATGGTGATGAGACAGAAATGAGATAGAAAGAGACTTAGGAAGGGTGAGGTTGTCTCCTTATTTTCGTTATGTGTGTGTGTTCGTTTTTGGGCAACAGGAGTGGTGGAATGAGGAAAGCCGGCGATGGCTGTTTCTCCGGCGATGGCTGTTTCTCCGGCGAATTTGTCGCTGCTTGGTGAGAGATGAGTTAAAAGGTTGTTTGGGGTCGGGTGTGACGAGGGAGATGGAAGGCCAGGGGGTGGGGTCGTAGCTAGGTTATCTCTCTATCAGGAAGATGAAGCACAGTCCCCCTCCATATATTGTGTGCGTGTATGTATTTATAGGATTTGGTCTAGGTCTAGGTTTTAGGGTGTTGGGCCTAGTTTTGGGTATTGGGCTTGGGTTGTTATGGGCTAGGTCCGAATTTTGGGCCTAAAAATGGGTCGTTTGAACCCAAATATTATTCTTTCCCCGCAACTGAGAATAAAACTCGATCTTATTTAATTAATCCTACGTAAGCAAAATAACTATCAAAATAAGACTGACAATTAAAAAAAAACTATTTTTTGGCCATTTTTTCAAGATTAAAATGACTACAAAACATTAATGAAACTATTTTTTGTATTTTTGAAATTATATAAAAATAAGGTACTATTTTTTGTATTTTTCAAGTTTATGAGAAATACATAAACTAAAAAATATATATATCTTTCTTTTTTTGTGATTTTTCATTTTTGTGACGAAAATAAAGTAAAAGAGTAAAAATTAGCTGAAATAGCTATATTAGACCTAAATTAAATATTTACGCTAAAAATGTAAAAATTCTTGGGGAGGGTAAAAAATCACACGTCTACAATGGTGTCGGGCGCCTTCATGACCTATTATAGAAATGGGTCGTGACAACATAGTATCCGAGCACTAGGTTCACGTAGGTCTCACAAGTTATGGGAAAACCTCATAGAGTCTTGTAGATCGGTACGGAGACGTCTGTATTTATCTTCGAGAGGCTATATGGTATTAGGAAAGACTACTCTTTATTCATTTCCTGTCGTGCAGTGGTTAGTGTACTAAATTTCCCTCTTCTATTCTCTCACAGATGGTGAGGACTTATACCGCTGACATTTCGGACCCGGGAGGAGCTGCTCCCCTCGTTGCTAGAGGCCGGGGGAGTGCACCGACCCGTGTTCGGGGACGAGGGAGTCCCAGAGCCTTTCCAGTAGCACCACCAGCGGATCTTGCGGGGGATCCTATCATTGAGGAGTAGGGCGAGGTACCCGCAACTGAGCCTACCCCGATAGATTTCGTGACAGCACCAGGATTTCAGGAGGTCATGGGCCGCATGATGCGTTTCATGGACACTATGACTCAGGCTGGTTTATTTCCAGCAGACCCAAGTACTTCACAGGCAAGAGGGGGAGCCCAAACCCCTACTGCTCAGGCTCCAGGTCACGCAGTTGCGGTGTATCAGACTCCGGGTGCACTACCTGCAGATGGGGCTCAGCCAGTTGCTGCAATAGCACCCCAACCCAGGCCAGATGTGGATGGCGATCCGCAGAGGTTATTGGACAGATGGACTAGGCTTCACCCTCGAGTCTTCGGGGGTGAGCATCATGAGGATGCTCAGGAGTTCATTGACAGGTGTAGGGACAGACTGCACAACATGAGGATATTGGAGTCGCACAGAGTTGACTTCACTACTTTTCAGCTGAAGGGTAGGCCCGTAGATGGTGCCAGTCTTATGGACTTAGCAGACCAGCAGGTTCTCCTCCCCTCACTTGGGGTCAGTTCACACAGCTGTTCCTGGATCAATATATTCCACCCTCTGAGAGGGAAGAGCTGCGGTATCAATTTGAGCATCTAGAGCAGGGTCAGATGTCGGTGACCGATTGTGAGGCGAGGTTCTCTGAGTTGTCTTGCCATGCACTCATGATACTTCCCACAAAGGCAGAGAGAGTACGGAGGTTCGTTACGGGGTTAAACCCCACTATCCGATCTGGTATGGCCCGAGAGGTAGAGATGGGCACAGGGTATCAGCTAATGATTGAGATTGCTCGCAGGATTGAGGGTTATCGTCTGAGGGGTAGAGAGCAGATATAGCAGGATAAAAGGGCTAGATTCTCTGGAGAGTTCAAGGGCGCCCCAGATAGGGGTAGAGGTTAGTTTGGGAGGGGTCAGCCCAGCAGGCCCCTAGTTTCAGCACCACCACCTGCTCAGGGTGCACCAGCACGCTCCTATTTCAGTGTCATGCCAGAGAATTCTTATTGCCCGCCATCTATTCAGGGTTCCTCCAGTGGGTATTCAGGTCCTCCGGATTCTTCCAGTTCTTATTTAAGCACTATGCCAGAGAGTTCATACCGCCCACCGGCTATTCAGGCTTCTTCCAGTGGATCTTTGGGTTTTTAAAGTCAGCCATCCGGACAGCAGATTGCCGCACTACGGAGTTGTTTTGAGCGCGGAGACCCTGGTCACATGAGGAGATATTGCCCCAAACTTTGGGTCAAGGTAGTGCAGTAGGGACAACAGCCCATGGTTCCAGCACCAGCGGCCCAGCCACCTAGAGGTGGAGGACAGGATGGTAGAGGTCGTGTCATAGGTGGAGGTCAGGCAGGGAGAGGTCAGCCAACTACTGCTCAGTTAGATGGAGGCCAGTCAGCTGGTGCTCCAGCTAGATTCTATGCCGTTCCAGCCAGGCCAGATGCATTGGCCTCAGATGCCGTCATCACATGTATTATTTCTGTCGGTGGTAGGAATGCTTCGGTATTATTTGATCCAGGGTCTACTTATTCATATGTTTCATCTCTGTTTGCTCATTTCCAGGTTATTTCTCCTGAGCCTCTGGGCACTCCTGCTCATATGTCTACTCCTGTAGGTGATTCTGTGGTTGTGGATTAGATTTCCCTGTCCTGTATGGTCACTTGCTGTGGTTTCGAGACTAGAGCAGATCTTTTGTTGCTTGATATGATCGATTTTGAGGTCATCCTGGGCATGGATTGGTTATATCCGTATCACGCCAACCTAGATTGCCATGCCAAGACTGTTTCACTAGTTAGGCTAGGGTTGCAGAGTGTAAGGCCCCGGAAAATTTCGCTAAGTAACCTAGGATTTTCGTGGTGCCACGTAGGCTAATTATAATATTTTATGTGGTATTAACATGGTGTACATCAATTGGAATTGGTAAATATGTGTATAAGTCTCATGGTAAGTAATTTGGGGTCCAAGGAAAAGCCTAAGTCTAAGAAAATAAAATAAAATTGGAAGAGTCCATAATAGGCTAAAATTCCCAATGATCTTGCACTAGTCCATACTTTGAACGATTATATCTAAATATATATAAAATTTTAGGTGATATATAACCTATCAAATGAAAGGTCTTCGAGTCTAGTTTCCAACGCTTCAAACCGTTTGTCATTTGGACATTCCTACACAAAGTTATGATCAACTTACCAAAGACTGGAAAAACGCGATCTTGTGTCAAATCTGCGATCGCATAATCACAATGCGGTCCGCATTTTTTATATGCGATCGCAAATCTGACCGCAGACTGGGCCAGTGTAGCACATTCTTGGGCAGTGATTCTGCGACGCGTTTGCGGCCCACATACCCATTTTGCGATCCGTTTTGCGGTCGCATAGTTGACATCGGAGGGGTAATTTTCTAATTTTCATAACCCGAACCCATTTTGATATATAGCCTTTGGGGCTTCATTTGGGGTCATTTCCTACTGATTTTAGAGAGAGGTGAGAGTATTTTAGAGAGA
>MDKF010646533.1:0-13283 GCA_026770625.1 Nicotiana glauca
TCTTAAGCATGCAAACTTATATTCCTTTGGGTACATTTGTGATTCTCATGATTGTTTTGAAATTTAAACTATGTCTTATTTTCCAGGAGGGTCCTGACAACTCCTAAATTATCTCTTCTAAAGGTATTATTCCAACTACATTTGTTATCAAAAGGTCTTAAACTACTTCCCATTATCCAGGAGGGTCCTGACAACTTCCAATTAAAGGTAATCTTAACCTATGTTATATCTACTAAAGGTATATCTTATTATCCAGACTGACCTTAAAACTGCGTCCCATTATCCAGGAGGGTCCTGAAAACTCTTATTTTGACTTCCACTATATCTTGTTATTTAGACTGACTTTAAAACTACACCCCATTATCCAGGAGGGTCCTGAAAACTCTTGTTACAACTTCCACTATATCTTGTTATTTATACTGACTTTAAAACTATGTACCATTATCCAGGAGGGTCCTGACAACTTTTATTACAACTTCTACTGTATCTTGTTATTTATACTGACCTTAAAATTACGTCCCATTATCCAAGAGGGTCCTGACAACTTCTATTACAACTTCCACTATATCTTGTTATTTAGACTAACCTTAAACTACGTCCCATTATCCAGGAGGGTCCTGACAACTTCTATTACAACTTCCACTATATCTTGTTATTTAGACTGACCTTAAACTACATCTCATTATTCAGGAGGGTCCAGAAAGTTCCTATTATAACTTCCACTATATCTTGTTATTTAAGCTGACCCTAGAACTACGCCCCATTATCCAGGAGGGTTCTGAAAACTCTTAATTGAAACCTATCTTAAACATGAAAAATTTGGAATGAACTTATATTCCTTTTTATTCCAAGTTATGTTTCTCATGATTGTTTTGACATTTAAACTAAGTTCCATTTTCCAGGAGGATCCTGAGAATTTCCAGTCATACCTGTTCGGGTCCTGCATTTCTTTACGGAGGATTTCTCCGAAACATCTGCCCCTGTTTCAATCAAAGAAAATTTTGTCAATTTAAAATATAGTGGTTGGTTTGTGGCTTTGAACTTTGATGGCGATTGCTCTTTCACTTCCCGTGATAGCTGATTTCCACTTGAATATCTTGCCTGTTTACTGACTAATCAATCTCTCTGCCGTCCTTGTCACAAGAAATACCCCTTCTTTGTTCAAACCCGCATCTCCTTATCTGTTGCATCGCTCATGACCTGATATTTACCAAACCCTTATTTACACATGAATCTCAAAGCACGACAATTGCCACCCATTCAAAGTGTGTGTTGCTCTTCCTTGATGGATCCCACTAGCTCTGACCTTAGGGTCCATTGTTCTTTCACTTGCCATGATAACTGACTCCCAATCGAGGTCTTTGTTTGTTTATTGACTAACCACTTTCTTTGTTCCTTTTGACATAGAAAATATCTCTGATCCGTTCTCTACCCCCTCTATCTTTGTTGTATTGTTTCTGAGTTGATATGTACTAAACCCTTGTATTTCAAATGAATCTCCAAAGCATGTCAATTGCCACCCACTCAGTATGTTTGTTGTTTTTCTTGATTTAACCACTGGCCCCAGCTTTGCTCCTTCACTTGTCATGATAACTGATTTCGTTTAGAGACCTTAGTCGTTCCTTGACTGACCCCTTCCTTTGTCAGAATATACCTCATCTCCGTTCGAACCCCATACTTCTATTTGTTATATTGCTCCTGAATTGACACTTGCCAACCTTTGTGTCTCCCATGAACCCCAAAGCATTTTAATTATTACCAACTTCAGTGCACTTGTTGCTCTTTTTTTATTTAAACCACCGGCCTTGCCCTTGAGGTCTATTGTTTCATCGCTAGTCATGATAACTTTGATTTATTTTTTGGAAGATCTTGATTGTTATTGGTGTACCACTCTTTGTCAATCCTATCACGGGACATTCTTTTGATCTGTTCACCCTCGCCTTTCATCTGTTATGTTGTTCATGAATTGACGTATACCGAATCTTTTGTATTTCACAAGTACCTCCAAAGCATGTGAATTATTGCCAACTTAATCATGTTTGATGTTATTTCCTGACTTACGACAATTTGATGTGCTGGCCAGATCCCATTTTGTGCAATTGGAAAACTTGCTGGCAAATTTTGAAGTCATTTCTTACTTGTTATGACCAGACAGACTCAAGAAGAGGGAAAGACAATGTGGGAAGAATAGAGTGAACGAAAAATGAAAAGAGACAATTCCTAACAAGAAAGCTACAGAGTATAACATCCATAGGATGTGGATACCGACTCTAGCAACCTTGACATGCACTTGCAGCAAATCTGATGTTTAGCTCTTGTTGCAATTTTTGCCGTGAAACTGGTCTTCAATGCTCCATTTTCCCGATATGATCCATCATCCTTAGTCGACTTGTGGTGTCCTTAGGGTTTTCACCATCAAGCCTCTCTTATTTTGATTTTTCTCTCAACTCGCTATCGCCTTACGGTGCCCGTGAGGGTTTTCACCAATAAGACTCTCTCATTTTGATTTCTCTCATCTTGGGATACCGTGGTGGTTCTCATTATCACGACTCTCTAGTTCTTCATTTTCCTTTGTTTGGACTGGAGTGTTTCCCCTGATGTGATTCACCTTTACTCGTTGACTCGACATTTCTTGAAGACTAATCAAAAGGTCTTTCTTTGGACCGTAATGTGGCTTTTGGATGGTTTTAGAAAGAAGGATATAGAGGCTCAAAATATTTCAACGTGGGTTCAAAATTACAACTTTCGGAATCATATTTCTTGCAACAACCACAACTTCTGCCCCAGTTTCCTTCTTGGGGATTCTTGGATTTTTCTTCTGTTGTGAATGAACCTCAGTGAGGTTGCCTACTTACCCTTTCGGGATCAAGTCAAACGTAGTTCAGGCAACTACATTTGTTGTTGCGATGTTTTCCTTCCTTCCATTCTTCTTTTCTTTTTCTTTTTCTTTTCTTTTCTTTTCTTTTCTCTTTCCTTTTCTTTTCTTCATTTCTTTTTCTTTTCTTTTTTTTTTTTTTCTTCTCTTTCTTTTCTTCTTTTTCTCTTTTCTTTTCTTTCTTTTCTTTTCTTTTCTTTTCTTTTCTTTTCTTTTCTTTTCTTTTCTTTTCTTTTTTCTTCTCTTTCTTTTCTTCTTTTTCTCTTTTGCACTTGTTTTTCTCTTGTTTCTCCACTTACTTCCCCATTCAATCCTCGAGTTTTGTGGTTGATTCCGAAAGAGGGATACGAAAGAAAATCTAATAAGGCTCAAAGGGATAACAAAGGATAAAGTGTTTGGATAGCAGAACAAAATGCCTTCGTCATTCCAATCTTCAACACATACCAAGTACAAACTACACAGTTAAACACCTTTTGATTGATTCACATATTTGCCTTCTGTATTTGCCGATTCCTAACATCATTGGACGACAATCTCGGTACCACGAATGGTCCCTTTAGACTTGGGGCATTCTTGCCTTTGGCTTTAAACCGATGAGGCATGATGCATTTCCACAGTATTTCTTTATGTTCTATTTTCCCCAGTTTCACTTGATTCAGGCTTCAAAGTATTCCAATATGTTTCATTTCTTCTGAGTACCCTTACATCTTCAACATTGTTTCATTGCTAAACTGAATTTTAGACAACCAGGCCGAGAATTATGTGTGCATGTCATGTCACTAAAATCAACATGAAAAGAATTGTAAAATGATTAGAAATGAAGTGGCTAGAAATGTCAGGAAACGGAGAATTGTATTAGACTGATGGGTTGAAACAATAAAACGAACATACTAGACTAGAATTACAAACCTAGATGGCACTAAAACAAGCTATTATTACTAAACAAAGCAAAGTGGAAAGATAGAAGGGTTTGACTCCCAAGACAATGTCCGGATTACAACCCTGATATAACCCGAACAACAGAAATGACACCAAAATAAACCACCAAAACTCCACTTTGAGTGGCTGAGAGATGGAGCGTCTTCCCAATTGTCACGACCGGCATTTTAGCCACTGAGTTTCACATCAATATTGCCAAAAATATTATTGACTTTGATCAACAAGTTCCCAAGATAAATCGCAGGTTCCTTGCCATTGTTACTGACCACGATTACTCCTTCTTGAATCATTCTTTCTATTTCCCTTTTCAAAGATCGACAGTCTTTAATGCTATGCCCCTGGACATTAGAGTGGTACATGCATCGAACAGTAGGATCAAAGCTTTTCGCATTTAGGTCTGGAGTATATCCAAGGAGCGGCTTAATCAAGCCAACATGTTTTAACTTTTCAAACAAGCTTGTGTAGGATTCACCGATGGGCGTAAAATTATCCTTTCGCCTTTGTTTCCCTTCATGCCCCAGTTTTCTAGGATTGTTGTATACTTGAAAGTGTTGTGAAGATACACGAGAGTTTTGGGTTGTTGGTGCCTACTTCTGTGAGTGATTTGATAGTGGGACAAATGGCCGGATGTTATTTGGTAAATGGGGTGGCTTATATGGAATTTGGGGACGTTCACGGGGTCGGTATTGTGGTTGAAAGCGTTTAGCAAGAACGACCACCGGACCATGTCGTCGGCGGAGGCTATGACCTGATGTTGGACAAAAGATCGGGTATTGTTCGGGGGATAGGTTTGGAGTTGGTTTTGAGGTTGAACAGGTCTAGAAAGAACAATTATCGGACCTTGTTGTGGATGGGGCTCAACAACATCTTTTCTATTAATGGCAGGACCTTCCCGAGCAACCTGTTCGTTCCACTTGAGCCAAAAATCCTTAAAGCTCTCCTTGGGTTTCTTTTCCGTCTGAGATAGGGAAGGGCAGTTTGGGACAATGTCTTTATTGTACTGAAAATATCGCACAAAATCTTGGGCCATGTCATCTAATGTAAGCCATTTGCCAACATCATGACGATTATACCATTCTAAAACTTCCCCAGTCAAGCTCTTACTGAAGTATGCCATCAACAAATCATATTTCTCCCTAACACTTTCCATTTTATCGCAATAGACCTTCAAGTGAGTTACCGGATCTCCAATCCCCTTGTACAAGTTAAATTTTGGCACTTTGAATCTCATGGGCAGGCGAACGTCAAGGGATTCAAACGATTCTTTGTAAGACATGTTACCAAGGTCTCCCATTCCTTGTATGTTCTTTAAGGATTGTTCTTTTGGCTTTATGGCTATTTCATCTCGCCCTACTTTTCCTGTAACCTTTTCATTTCCGGTATGGAGCTCATCCCGAGGGCTCTTCCCGTATTCATTTTTAGGGGTAGTGGACATGACAGAAGACATTGGTAGTGGCGGAGGTGGTGTCTTCCCAGTCATCCATGCTTGATACATATCTACTATGTGTTGTCTCAACATCCGCACCTCTTCACTCAACCCATTATCCCGTTCATCCACCTGTTGTCTGGTACCGGTACTAACCACATCAATTTTATTGTCGTTTTCCATTGCCTTTTGTTGTCGAGAAGAATTACCACTTTGGAAACCACAAACCAACCACCTTTCTGGAATGACAACATGAAACCACCATGTTAGCGTAAAGGCATTGATTTTTCCTTTTCTTTCTTTGTTTTCCGCTATTTTCTTTTCTTTTTTCCTTTATGTGGCTTTTCTTTCTCTTTTTTTTTCTTTTTCTTTTTGGTTATGGTCGAATCCTATGTGGATTGCCTATGTATTATGACCCTGCATGAATCAGACCGAGCGTAGTTCTCGCAAATTAATGCAAAAATAAAGAGATATTTATTTGGATTTTCAATTTTGTTTTCTTTGAAGGGAAATGACAGAAGCAGACTCAAACTACAAACTCGATGATTAACACTAGATCAAGAGTACATCAAAACTTCACATCCTGGGGCCTGTGGGGCATCTCTCGGCATCGCCACAGGCCAACACAAGACTGAGAAGGTTTTAATGTCAATTGTGACTATTTTTACAAAATTGGCCATGTAATGGCTTATTTTGACAAAATGGCTATATTTTTTTTTTTGCAAAATTTCGTTTAAGAAGCTACAAACTCAAAATTTCTCATCCTGGGGCCCGTGGGGCATCACTCGGCATCACCACAGGCCAACACAAGACTGGGAAGGTTTTAATGCCAATTGTGGCTATTTTAGAAAAATTGGCCATGCAATGACTTATTTGACAAAGTGGCTATTTTTTTGTAAAAGTTGTTAAATGACCCAAACTTGATTTTGCGTATACGGCCTTTCAGCATTTCCGCAAGGGAGATTTCAAGGTTGTGCCCGCAAATTATTTAAAGTGACTCAAAGTGGCTATTCTTGCAAAAACGGCCTTCCGGCGTCCTTTTGAGGTACTTTTGGCTTATTTTAAACAAGAATAACATCACCCGACTTATTTATAACAAAAATCAAAATTTTGACATTTTTTGGCTATTTTTGCAAAGGGGTGGTTGGGCCCGATGAGGGATGCCTACGTATCTCACACGTGGTGAGAATCAAACCAGCATAGTTCGGGCGAATTAACGAACTATTTTAAAATAAGACTTTTTTTTTCATTTTCATTTTTGGCATTTCATAAGCAAATAACAAAAATACTTTCAAAAGCAAGACTCTTTTTTATTTTCATTTTTCATGGCAAGACAAACTCTTTTCTATTTTTGAAACAAGACAAAATAACGACTCTTTTTTTTTCCTTTTTCATTTTCAATAAACAATAAAACAACCTATTTTTTCCAAACTAAAATAAAGACTCTTTTTTTTTCTTTTTCTGCGGACAAATTTCCAAAAATAAAGACTCTTTTTCTATTTATTTTTTTTCGCTTTTAGTAAAACAAACTATTAAAAATAAAACATTTCCATTTTCATTTAATTTTCAAAATTTCGGCAGAGTTTCGACAGTATTTGGGCATCGGTTTTTTCTAAAACTAAACAATTAATTCTTTACACTGCTATTTCTCTCTTTTTTCTCTTTTTCTCAATTTCACAAAATTCTCGATGTTCAAAAAGCCGGTCAGCATGTGGGCCCAAGATAAATAAATGCAACACGTAAAATGCATCATGGTGGTCATTTCATTTTCGGTTACCTGTCCTAGACGGACTCAACCCCTGTGTTGAGTTCCCTAAGTCATATGCACGTGATGCAGATAAGCGCTCCTACTAGGGATCCGGCATGAAGTCAAGTTATTCTAAGTTCAAAACCTGGGTATGTGTTCTAGACTGTGTACCCGAGCGGACAACTCGAGTCGAGGAGGGGGCTACGTACCGGGAACCAAAAGGCCATCCGGCTTAGTAACTTGTCCGGCCTCTTTCTTATTTCAAGGTATTGATACTAACAGAATAGGGAGTCTCAACCAGTAAGCACATCCCCGAAGGTGAGAAGAGAAGGGTTACGACACAGTTTATATACAGTTCAGATAATATCAAACGGTAAACATTTAGCACATTAAGCATGAAAACATGTAGAAAAATCAGATATAACCAAATACAACAATTATTTTGAGCTCGAATTCTGAACCCTGAACCGAAGTTCTGGGTTTGTATCCCCAGCAGAGTCGCCAGAGCTGTCACACCTCCTTTTTAATGTTTAGTACACCCCGTGAAGGGCGTAAAGGAGTTTTTCCAATTAAAGGACAATCGAAACGGGATTTATTATTATTTATTCAGAGTCGCCACTTGAGAGATTAATAGTGTCCCAAATCACCGGTTGAATCCCGAATCGAGGAAAATATGACTCTGTTAACAGTCCGCGAACCAGAAATCCGGATAAGGAATTCTGTTAACCCGGAAGAAGGTGTTAGGCATTCCCGGATTTCGTGGTTCTAGCACGGTCGCTCAACTGTTGTATTTAATTTTTATCTGATTTCAATACGTGTTCTATTTTTATGTGCCTTTTGTTAATAACTCGTTTTTATTATATTTATTTATTATTTATTTATTTTTACAAGAATTACAACGTCGTGAAAATATATCTCGAACCAAGCCGCACCAGTGCGCCCGTGGCTTTTGACACATTTCGACTTCGTTGAGATTTGGATTTGGGTCACATAAATGTGCACCCGTATTTAGGAAGGTAGATTATTAAAACGCGCCTAAAGCGACTAACGTGTTGTTATCTTTTGGGAAGGCCGTGAAATTTGCTAAACGGCCCGTCCGGAATCTCTAAGTATTTTTATTAAGTAATTAATGAGGGCCCCGCTACTATGTATTTGATTTGACGAGGCTCGTCTCATTTATTATTAAAGGTCAAGCTAAAGTAACTAACTTTCTATTTTTGTCCCTACGGGTCAATTAATCCATGATTATAAATTTGAATATCGAATTCCAGTCCGAATTCAAACAAAAGGGTAACACCTTTTAACTTGAACCCACTACCTAATTCAATACTTAATTTTATGATCGTCAATTAATTTCCACGTGAATGCCAATTTTTATGGTTTTTCTGATTCCGGAAAGTTTGGGCCTTAAAGGCTTGACTCAAGGCCTTAAACCTTAGCATCTCTTGGGCCTCAAACGTGAGCCCAAATACAATGGCGAGTAACAATTGGACTGCTTGGAAGATACGTGAAGCACATATTGCCAAAATAAACCACTGAGCTTTTGTTATTCCTTCCCAATCTTAATTCGATTAACCACATCAGATATGTTCCAGCATTTGTATTAACAAAACATGGATTATTCTAATTTTAAGCATAGTTCAAATTTCCTTATTTAGCTGCTTATCGACAAATTTTTTGTTTTTGATTGTCGTTATACAGGAAGTTAAACGACTAGGCTTAAACTACAATAAACACCAACTCAAATTGACGTATTTTTGACCAAGCTTTCTACTGAACCGATGTTTAACTGAAAAGTCATACAAATCTAATTCTACCACGTCGTAATTCTGACGAAGTCAAGTTAAACTAGACCTGTTGATTTCAAGTATGATAGACTTCCTAATTGATTTGAAAAACCTATTGTTTATCAAAAGCAGTATGTTTACAAGCTAAAGCAAACAGTAATTATCAATGAACTGCTATGAGAATTCAAACAATTATAGTAGTTCGAACAGTCCTTAATTATACATATGAGCAAATTTAAAACTAAACTAGTGCACATAAGCTAAATAGACATAATGAAACTAATATATCCTTCAGGAGACCAACAGTAATGTATTACTCTTCAACATTTCTTTCCACAACTTCATCTAAATAAGGATTGAATTTGTACCTGGAAGTAGAACAAAATAAGAGGCTGAGATCAGTCGAACAACAATAAGGCAATAGAGGCAATCACCAGCAGTTCAAAGAGAGTCCAGAAATTCGAATATGTTTTGAAAATCACCACAGAAACCACAAGTTCAACCACAGCACCAAAATCGACTAAAATGATTCAACTGATAACTCTAATTTACCATATCAACTCAACTCCAGATTGATTAAACCCAAAAATCATAAGAAATGACCTCAAAACTATCCTGTATACTTCAGAAGTCCCAAAGCACAGTAAACTGGCCAAATCAATGTAATTGAACCTATGAAACTAATGAAACTTGCTTCGAATAATCTCTGATCTACAGATACAAATTTGAACCTAAAAAAAATTGAAATTCAGCTGAAAATCCAATGGAACAGTATTTATTTTTGCTTTTTTACTGATTTTTGGATTGTTTTTGGATTTTTTGAAATGAATTCAGATCTAGAATAGAGGATTGTGATCTGAAATTTTGAATTTCAGATCTGAAACTTAAAAGATATTTTTTGGGGGAATTTTTGGGGTTCAAAACTTGCTTATTAAGGCATTGTGATGCCTATTTATAGGCACAATTAAGGGGCAGAATGTTCTAGACATTTCACTCTTTTTCCCTCCCATTTAATTTCAAGTATTTCATATTAAGCCTTCAATTCCTATCTTGTTTCTCAAATTACTATCCTAAGTTTATTGAATTCTACACTAAAGTCTTATTCTAGAATGTTCTATCCCCTTACAATCCCTATACTACCCCTACTTTATTTCAAAATTTACCATTTCTAATAAACTTGCCATTTTTCTATGCCCAAATTACCCTTAAGATTCCCTGAAATTACTACCAGCCTATTATGATATTCCAAAAATGCTCTTCTAATAGTCTGAAATTTACAGCCCAATACTAACTACACCATACCCCAAACAAAACCCTTTGAAGTTACTACCCTTGATCTTGGTCTCCATCTACCAATCAGCCATAACCAAATAGACTAGGAAACAGAGAACTTACTCACGCTCAATTGAGGCGAGAACCTAACCACAATCCTAACAACACTAATCATTTAATCGAAACCAAACCAAAAGAAAATCAGAGCATAACAGATTTAAACGACAAATATAAAACATAAGCCTGAATTAATCACAACCCAAGACGAACCTTAAATCGATACTAATTGTTATATCAATCGATTCGACCTTAACGATACTTTTAGCTAAAAGAACAAAGTAACCAAAAAATATGGAAAAAAAAAAGATGGATAGTGATGGAGTGCAACTAAGAAACAATGAAGAAACAAAAAACGAACAGGAACGGAAACATGGTGAAGAATAGAGACGAGGTGAAATACCTAAGAAAGCGAAAGGTTGGCTTGAATGAACTCCGGCGTCTTCGATTCGACCCGAAATTGATATGGACCGGCTGTTCTTCTTGAGAACACTCGAACTACATCGATTCCGAACCAAATCGCTCCCAAAACTTGAGGGCTTCAAAGATTTTTTTTTTAATTCTTCGATTTTAGACTAACGCTGAGTCCGACTGGGGCAAAGATTTTGGTTAAATGGAGACTGATTAGGATGTAGAGAAGGGTGATGGTGGCATGGTCGGATTTTGGGGTGGTAGTGATAGAGCTTGGTTACTGGCCAGTCGGAGATGGCGGCGAAGCAGGGGCAGCATTAGGGTTCAGATGGGGAAGATGAGAGTCGAACCAAAGGGGTATGTGGGATCTTAGGTTTAATAACATATACATATTAAAGGGCTCATTAATTCCCAGCCGTTGGATGAAGATGAATGGACGATATCGATTAAACGACGCCGTTATGTGGGCTTGGGCTAAACGGGTGTTGGTGGATTATGGCTAAGGAATGTTTGGGCCGCTGGGTAGAAATATTGGGCTTTTGAAACAGCTTTCTTTTAATTATTTCCTCAATTTATTCTCTTTATTTGTTTCCTTCTTGTATAGATTTTTGTATTTTTATTTTTTTGCTTTTGTATTTCATTTTCATTCTTGTATTTTGTATTTATTGTTTTTTAATTTGTATTTTTATGATTCTGTAAAAATTAAAACAAAACCTAATTAAGCTATTTAACTTCTAAAATTATTTAAAATCAATTATCAATTAAATTTGCATAGGAACTATTTTTGTGAATTTCTTTAAATTTGTTCTAAAACAAATCAATACCTAATTAATGCTAAAAATGCAATCAAAATGCAAATGCATATTTTGTATTTTTATATGACTTAACAGGCACAAATAACATGCAAACAATTAACACAAAATTCACAAAATTGTAAAAAATAAGAAAAAATCTTTTTTGTTTGAATTTTATGGGAATAACTCATATATATAGGGCAAAAATCACGTGCTCACAATCGTTCACTCTCGTCTCGTCCTTCTTGGCTCCGGCATGGAGGTTACGAACTTGTCGACCATCTCTTCGAAAGTTTCTATGGAGCGTGTAGGTAGTTGTGAATACCATGTTAATGCTCCTCCCTTGAGGGTTTCGCCGAATTTTTTCCGCAAAATGGAGGACACATGCTCTTTGTCGAGGTCGTTGCCTTTCACGACGATGACATAATAAGTCACATGATCTTCAAGGCCAGTCGTGTCGTCGTATATCCTGTGGTAGTGCGGAATTTTAAGGTTTTTGGCATGGTATGGTGAGATGTGTCATCATTGTACGACTGCTCTATGAACCGGCCGACGTCTCTTTTCGGTAGCAACTTAAGAGTGCCTGGTATTTTGTCAACCCGCTCTTGATGTTATTTCATCTGATCTCAGAGTGTCTTGTTTTCATTCTCCATTTCTTCCATCTTCTTTAGGATGGTTGTAAGGGCGTTATGACATACATTATCAACGACATTGTGAGTTATACCTGTCGTCGGAAGGGGTGGTGTCACGACCCATTCTCCATACCCGGTCGTGATGGCGCCTCTCATGAAGACAAGGCCAGCCAACTAACCTAATTCGTTTCTTAAGCACTTACTAAACACAAATAGGTGAAAAATGCAACTTAAAGAACATTAATTATCAACATTATAGCCTAACTCAGCCCGACCGGGGTGTCACAAGTCATGAGCATCTAGGAGGGTCTTTATTACAATTTTTAAAGTCTATAATACATAGAGTAAAATTTGGAAATCACGAAGAAGAAGAATCTTGGTGCCGCGAACGCCGGCGGTCACTTTGCTTAGCTACGATAGCAATACCTTCAATCCGCTACTAACCCGCTACCGGGTGAACAATACCTGCAACTGCACGCGAGGTGCAGGGAGTAAAGTGAGTACTTCCAACTCAGTGGTAATAAGAGCGAATAATATCTGAGCGATAAGAAAGCACTCCAAAATGCTATAACAGACAGTACCACCCATTTAGAAAAAATAGTAGAACCGTAACACCAAGAAAATCCTTTAGAAAATCTCAAGCTCAGTTAAAATCTCTTTTGAAAATATGCCTTTTTAACAGTTGCGAAAAATAATTTCAACAAGTAGGAAATAATCAGAAATTTGCCCCTCGAGCTCAGTATCAACCTCTCAGTGCAGTATCAGCCCCGCGGGCTCACTCCCATCTACAGAGTACAACATCAGCCTCCCGGGCTTACTCCCAACTCACAAAGTACAACATCAGCCTCTCGGGCTCAGCACTCCTTAACATGTAACACCAGGGTATCTGGTCAACAAGGCAAGTAATAGCATGTATGCCAATGATATATGAGTGCTAAAAATCATGCCACGTAGTACAAACAGGAATGAATGCATGAATGCAATGCAATGCACATGACTGCCGCGGCGCGCAGCCCGATCCATTTGGGTACCCTGCGCTCACTGGGGGTGTGTACAGACTCCGGAGGGGCTCCTACAGTCCAAGCACTATAATACTGCGGCGTGCAGTCCGATCCACATAATATATCACTGCGGTGTGCAGTCCGCTCCATATAATATACTACTGCGGCGTGCAGTCCGATCCATGTAATATACTACTGCGGCGTGCAGTCCGATCCATGCATATATATGTATATACTGTTGCGGCGTGTAGCCCGATCCATATCTCTGTCCAGAAATGCACACATAACACTGCTGCGGTGCGCAGCCCGATCCATGCTCAGTCCAGCAATGCACATAAGCCC